>LGRX02035438.1:0-31225 GCA_001247695.2 Cymbomonas tetramitiformis
GTAGAGAGAATGAAAACTCCCAAGCAGGTGGGGAGGCACCGCGATTTGAAAGTTTTCAAAGATTTCAAAGATTTCAACCCTGGTAGAGAGAATGCTGGACTTCGGGTTTAGGCTTAGTTATTATGGGCTCTGACTAGCCCCTAGCCTGACCCTGCTTCCGTCTCGTGTCCGTGACATCCTAGCACTGTACTGTACAGTAGTACAGTACAGTAGTACAGTTTCACTGTCTGGGTTTCCGAGAGCATAAAGCTTCGGCCAGACACAAGTTATAGGATTATCAGTTTGTTCCCTAGCGAGCTTAGCCGGACAGCGTATCTGTCTTCCTCGCAGGTTATAGGCCGCACCGGCTTTCCGGTGATTCTGATGATGGCACAGCGCCTTGCTGTTGCCATGTTCGGCTAAGTAGGACGTAGGAGGGGCTGAGCGCCCACTTGGGCGGTGGTGTATTATTCTCGCAGTATGGCCTTTTAGCTTGGCAGTGATGGCGGCACGCCTTGTGCTCGCCTTCGCTGCGCAGGAGATCAGCAATTTGTGACGGATTATTTTTTATTGCAGCAGTATCGTCGCGACGAGAGTTGATTTGCTGCGTGCGCCACTGGCTCTGGCGAGGTCGCTCCACACGCTGCGGATTTTGGCCGCTCTCATGCTTACGCTCACGACCTGTGAATTTTGATCTTGTTCTGCTGATGGCTACTATCCCGAGATCCTTGTGGGAGGACCTAGAACGCTCTAGATCCTCCCACAAGGATCACTTTTTCAATAGATTATTTAGGCACCCCACGAGCTTTCTACAAGTCAACGCCAAGGAATACTTTCCACATGGGACCTATACTAAGTAGTATGGTGCGTGGTTCGACGAGAGTCCATCATATATGCTCCTAGCTAATACATTTATAGCATGCCCCAACCAAATTTTGAACTGCTGCGTTTTTTAAAGCTTCAAAAACGGGGTGTATCTTCCACATTTTTTTGCCAATCGTGTATCGATCCTTTGCCACTATATACATGATATATCTCAAGGTATGCAGGTATATTAATCATGTTTGGGTCAAAATACGACTTGGGTCATGTATATTGGACACATCACACGAACGCGGTCACATGGGTAAGATATACACACTCCTTAAGTATGGGGACAATTTCGCATTTTGGGCGTAAGTCTTGGTCCATTTTGAGCTTTGAGGCTAGATCTTTGCCTTGGTGAGTACTTCAGTACTTTAATATGACTTCAAAGTCTCCTTGGGATTTTTTTGGGATTTTTTGAACGTTTAGAACTACCGCTAGAGGTTCTAGAATACGATTTTCAGACCCTGATTATGATGGAAATATTGAATTTCGACGGTACTACACCATGTCATGCGCATATGCGGCGATTAATACGGCTAGTATGATATTAAAGGGCTTACAAAATTAGTTTTGGTGATACCCTCGAGGGTTAACAACATGCGCACCAACCCGAGCTCGTGTAACAAGGCCTAGAGTTGTCGGTACCCTAGATCCTTGTGGTAGGATCTAGCATTTTAATTAAAATTCTGTGAAAGCACCCACCCAAACCACGCTAAGATTAAAGGTCAAACCATCGACATTTCAAGCAAACCAATGTTATAGATAATTCAAAAGGTTCATAAATATTGCCCCAAAGCATATGCCGGGCCAAGAAATACGACATACAACGTCGCCATGCCCATTTGCGCTAGATCCTTGTGGGAGGATCTGGATTAAGGATAGTAGCCACTGAGGCTTCTACAGGTTGTCTGGCCGCTGTGCGGGATCTCATGCCACCACCCTCGCTTGCTCAGCTCTTCCGTTGTCTCTCCATCATGGTTGCTACAGCAAATAGAATGACGCGGTCTCGCGTCCGTAGATTAGAAACGATTTTTGATGATGTGGGTGCACAGCACTCAGCGACACCGCAGACACCGCAGCTGCCAGCTCCGACCACCGCAGCTGCGAGAGAGGTTCTTGAGAAATGTCAGCAGCTAGCTCGCGAAAATTTTGACAGGAAGGTTGCAAAAGTCGTTGCCACGAAAATTCTCGGAGACAAATCGGACCGCTTCGCTGGCACAGAGACCGACGCAGTGGACATTTTTTCACAGCTTATGCATGAGCTTCGCGCACAGTTTCTACTCCAGTCACAGGCATTTGCTCCCCTGTTTGACTTGGCCAACATGACTGTTGAGGCTAGGCATGAGGCCAATGAATTGCTGCTTTCGGCTCTGACGTTTCTGGCTCGCCCTGGCTCGCCTGCTCGTGACTGGCTTGAGGCCTCTGGGTCTGACGTTCCTGGAGATGGCAAGCGTGCTGCCCTTGAGGTGGTACGCATGCTCCAGGAACGCTCAGAGCCCTTTGACTCTTTTGAGTCGCTGCTGGCGGTTCGCATCCCCAGCAGCGAGGATCCTGACCGTGGCATCCGTGAGTTCAATGGCCTGTTGCGGGACGTTCAGCGTTCCCACAACTTGCCAGAGGACGCGGTGAAGCGGCAGTTTCTCAAGGCTCTCGGCAATTCGGCTTTATACCGTGATTTGGCTAATTCCTTGGCTCGGGCTGACCAGCGGCAGGGCGTGTCTCTTTTGACTATTCAGGCTCGTGTGCGGGAGCAGTTCCGCCACGGCCTGAAAGTCTCTGGCACCCCTGTATCTGCTCTGTCATTCGGCGATGGCGCGTCTGACCTAGCTGCGGCGTTGTCCAGTCTGCAGAAGCAGCTGGAGCGCATGCAACAGGACATTCGTGACTTAAAGCGGCAGAAGCGGGAGGGGCCTCCGCCTGCGGGCAAGCACCTTACCCGCTCTGCTGCTAAGCATCATCGTGCTGGTGTTAAACCGCTTCGCACCGCTCCTCATGTCTCATTTGACAAGAAGAGTGGTGCCTTCGTGCCCCACTGCCAGAATGCGGTGTGTACACAAAGTGGTTTAAAGCACTGGCATGCTGAATGCCCCAACGGCGGTCTTCACTCTGCCCACTATTGTGGTGCGGTTGAAGACTACGAGACTGACTGCTTGGCTGTTCGTTTCCAGCGTTTCTATGACGCGGGGGATGAGCACGCCTTTGAGTCGCTCTGCACGATGGAGGGTCGCCCAGAGGTGTGCGAGCTGTCGGTGCATTCCTTTGTGCCGGCTGAGCCCACATCTCTGAAGCACTTTCAGGATGCGGCGGCTTCCGCTCAGGATGCGGCAGCTGGCGATGACGGCGAGGCTCACTTTCCTCTAGCCACGTTCCACTCGGGTGCACGGGGTTCGATTCCGCCACCGCCTGCGGTTCGGGATCCCTCTGCACTCGTGGCTGGTGGTGTGCCTACGGCTCATGACCCACCAGTGGCTGTCCCTGGCTCTCTCGGCTTGCCTGGTTCTGTCCCATCGCTCTGGCTTGGCGACTCTGCACCGGCTCCGCTGTTTGCTGGCATGACGATTGAGGCTTCTGACATTGGCTCTGAAGTCTCTGACAACGACCAAGGCTCTGACAATGACTCTGACGGCGGGCAGCAAGTGGCTTTTGACTCCTTCGGCACTCTTGAGCATGACTCTGACAGGGGAGCATCGCCACTAGCAGCTCCGGTTTGCCGTCCACGGGCTCCGCCGAGTTTTCTCCGGTGTGCATTGATGTCCTCGATGCTCTGTTGTTCTCTGCTGGCCAGTGCTACGGCATCTCTGGTTGCCGTGGGCGGTGGTGACAGGGGCCTGGTTGAGCCCGGAGTCACCGTCCATCGGTCTACTGGAGATCTCTTTGCTCCGGATCCGCCGCTTGGCTCTCTGGACATCCGTGATTGGCCACCTGGCGATCGAGTTCTTTTGTCTCTTTCTTCAATGCTCAAACCGCCATGGGATTCTGCTTATCTCGGTTCTTCAGTTGCTTTACTTTCGGCTGTGGATCCACCTTGCCCACTTGGGCCTGGTGGTGCTCAATCGGTGACAGACAACTTACAATTCACTTCAGGATTCTTATTTACTTTGCATCCGGCCGCTGAACTCAGCCCCGCTGACCAGCCTCAAAGTGGCTAGGTTTCTTGGCATTTATCCTGGTAGCTTGATTAGCTTTAGCCCAGTAGTGGGATGACCGGGTCAGGACCCCGGCACCCAGCTAGAAGTGATCGGTTTCCACCGAAGTGAATGTTAGGTGTTTGTTTATGTCTCGTGGCTGTATTCCTGTACCTGCTTTGCTAGGTAGTCACACCCACGGGTGGTGTGCTGGACTTCGGGTTTAGGCTTAGTTATTATGGGCTCTGACTAGCCCCTAGCCTGACCCTGCTTCCGTCTCGTGTCCGTGACATCCTAGCACTGTACTGTACAGTAGTACAGTACAGTAGTACAGTCATCAGTTTCACTGTCTGGGTTTCCGAGAGCATAAAGCTTCGGCCAGACACAAGTTATAGGATTATCAGTTTGTTCCCTAGCGAGCTTAGCCGGACAGCGTATCTGTCTTCCTCGCAGAGAATGAAAACTCCCAAGCGTGTGGGGAGGCACCGCGCTTTGAAAGTTTTCAAAGTTTTCAAAGATTTCAACCCCGTGAGCGTAATGAAAACTCCCAAGCAAAGGGGAGGCACCGCGATTTTAAAGTTTTCAAAGATTTCAAAGATTTCAACCCCCAGAGAATGAAACTCCCAAGCATAGGGGGAGCCACCGCGATTTGAAAGATTTCAAAGTTTTCAAAGATTTCAACCCTGGTAGAGAGAATGAAAACTCCCAAGCAAAGGGGGAGGCACCGCGATTTTAAAGTTTTCAAAGATTTCAAAGATTTCAACCCTGTGACAAAGAATGAAAACTCCCAAGCAAAGGGGGAGGCACCGCGATTTTAAAGTTTTCAAAGATTTCAAAGATTTCAACCCTCGTAGAGAGAATGAAAACTCCCAAGCAAGGGGAGGCACCGGGATTTTAAAGTTTTCAAAGATTTCAACCCGGTAGAGAGAATGAAAACTCCCAAGCAAAGGGGGAGGCACCGCGATTTGAAAGATTTCAAAGATTTCAAAGATTTCAACGCTGGTAGAGAGAGTGAAATCTCCCAAGCAAAGGGGAAGGCACCGGGATTTGAAAGCGCAGTGACGTGGAATAATTTGTGTGACGTGGAACTACGTGCGTTGACGTGGATTTATGCGTATTATGACTGTACATTTTATTCAAAAATAACAAAAATCCAAATGAAATTGTGTCTTTGCAAATTTGCGACTGACAATTGTGGACAAGCCTCCGCAACCATGCTCGCGGGTCACACCCCCTCCAATGCCCCCACCTACCACAGTCTACATCAACAACCTTTTGCACTAGAATTAGGGGTGTGCCGAGCCTTCATGTGGCAAGGCGCGGTAGTTCCACATCCTACCTGATGTCCTTCGTCATCCCCACCATGCATCTTGCCTTGGCCATCGAGCTACACGCCGCTACAGCACGCCAACTGCACCCTACCTGTCGTCCCGCCACCAATTCTGGGGGTTGGTGTAGAACTCGAGTTCCTTACCCTCCAGGACATATCTGAAATTGACACCAAGGGGAACCCAAAAAGCTTTCAACAAAATTTTACAACTACGCACTTCAGCAGTAACCCAGAATTAACACAACACAAAAACGGTAAGTCCTTACCCGGAAATACGGCCGCACTGTCCAGGGCGGGAGGAGATGCAAGCATACAGACGACCGGTCGCAAACTGCTCATCGATGTGGATATCAAGCTTGCGGTCAGCCTGTGGGCAGAAGGCAAAAGGCGGTATGTCACTAGAGTTAGGCTAGAGCAGAGGTCAACGAGCCTTGAGTTAAATTCCAAAGAACTGTTGAGGCTACTGTAATACGCCCTGTGACGGAAGAAATACGATCCCCACACTTGAGGCTAGGGTGTGCATACCTGACGCTTCTCGAGCTTGCGCTGCAAGTGACCACTCTGCTTCACGGAATCATCCTCGGGGGCTTCCTGTGATGTATTGTCTTCAGTAGAGAAAACAAAACTTACAGGCAACTGCGGGACCGGCTTACAACACAGGCCGTCCGACGGCAGAAAAATAGTATGTATGGGAAGTGTGGAGTATTTCTAACCTCAACGGTCTTAGCGGACTTCTTCTTGCCGATGCCAACGCCATAATGTTGCAGGTACCACTGAAAAAGAAGAGAACGTACTCAACTTTGAATAACACGGTATCCGAAGAACACTATTACTCTTAACAAAACATGAGTTCGAGCTATCAGTACCTGCTTGAAGGGGGCAACATCGATCTGCACGATAGCGTTCTTCACAAGGGTTTGGGTACGGACCCGAAGAAAAAACAAAATGAGACTTAGCACCTCGGGAGGTTGTTGTAACCATCAGCTATCAAATACACAAGCTAGAAATACAGATCACGAGCTGCAGCAATAAAGGTATTCCTGTGATCGTGTATACACTAAAATTACAAATACAACCGGGCTTATGTCGGGCAGGTGCACACCAACTCGTTGTTGGACGCATTGTACACCACGTCCAGAATACGGACCTTGCGGGTAACAGCCTCAGAACCCCAGGCGAAGTTTCCGCAATCCAGACGGAGAGCGCGGAACTTCATGTTCCCGCCACGGCAACGAACGGGCCTCACGCAGACCTGATCAGCGGATGTCAGCTTGGTGTTGGCAGAGGGCCGGCCAAGTTCGAACCTGCAAGTAAACGGTGGGAGCGGAGTGAACATGTTGCCGCCATATTTCCTTAAAGGCACTAGAGTAAACCCTGTTGATCGTCTAACTGGACAGCCACAAGCGCTTCCTTGAAATCTCGCACTATTGTAGCTGGGCAGTTGGCAACCAAATTGCATAACCCTACAAGCCTTTGAATAGGCAAGTGAAACTCTGAGTTTACCAATCCCTTTCCCAAGAGAGTAAGGTGACAACTTTGATCGGAGCTGGACTTACTTGCGCTTCTTGCGCCATGCCTTCTGCTCGCCGCCGGTTGCGCGACGCTTGTGGAGGGAATCACGAGAGATACCTGTTCAAAGGGCCCACAGTCGTCGCGACTCACAAGATTCCGCAAACCGCAAGTTACACTTCCAGCAGACGCAAGCTGAAAATGAAACTATTATGCATGAAATTTCAACTAAATAGATCTGCAGTCGGATGCAGGAGTTTCGCTAGGAGCGGTCTACTCAAGCGCGAACGTTCCGAACAATTGCGGCGTGCGCGATGAGCCCCTTGATGACATATCTTGACCGTGATACAAACTTTCGGCAAGTCAATTCTAATATTATTTAAATTAAACTTAACATAGAAACTAAGGGACTTATTGTATCGCAGTGGAGGAACATACCCATGATGAAAGTTGCACAGAGCGCCGCCTTGCCGCAAAAAGAGGGTTGTAAGCCGTGCAAGAGCGTATTTGAGCTCTCGCAGCAGCAGCAGCAACCGCTTTGCAGCAATAGCAACGAACAGCAGCAAAAAATAATCCGTTCCCACTCTGAAAGCGAACAAGGGAAAGAAGGGATAGGGGACAAATGGTTCTTGTAAGCTGTGCGTAGTGACAATGACACCTTTATGAAGGATGGGATACGGACGCCTTTTCCCGAAATCATACAGTTCAAGCCCCAGCATAGTAAATCTGCACCCTCCGAAGAGTAGTCGCAGCGTTGGGTGAGATAGGGTATTGCCTGAAAGCTGGGCGACGAAAGTCAAAAGTGCCGCGAAAGAGATCCACTTTTCCCCTAGCAGGTTTTCCGTGGATCTTTAGCTGCGAGCGGCATCAAGGTCTCCAAAGAACAGACCTCATAGCTCGGCTCAATCGGTTTCCTGAACCGTGATTCTCATAAGTAGGATAGCAGAACCTTGGCACTCTTAGCTTCATTAGAAGACGATGCCTGCACAAAAGAGCAACAATCAGGTAGAGTAGGAGGGATCCGCATGTTCCCATGAGTAGAAACATCTTGCCCTATCTTAGAGCTAACTAGGCTTGCCTAGAAATCCGTTTGCATATTCGCCGCCAACTGGAGAGTTGTGAAACCCTGAGACCTAATAACTTGGAACTTCTGGGAGGGCTCCCAAGTGGGACCCAACCGCCCAGAGCAGGGCTTGGTATTAAGTTGCTTGCACGTTTATTAAACGGAGGTTTTTCTTCTTTCTTATTTGGTGACTAAATGTCCCTAGTCACTTGTTAAACCAAGACCACGTTGCATGCAGGGGGGGGGCACCCATTACATCCATTACATCATGAATGTAATGGAAGGAAGGCACTGTTTGGAAAAATATTTTTCACTCCATCACCCCCTTACTCCGTCGCTCCCAAAGGCTCCTGAAGTCGGTTCCCTGTTGAGAACAATATCCATGCGGATATATCTACTGTGTGCCTGCAACCCTTGAAAGAATTCTCTGGTAGCACAATAAGAGATGCCCCGATTATTGATACAGTGCACTCCAGGGGCCAAATTGGATGGTTGCTATTTGCTAGATCAAGCACGCACTCGAGTCAAGTTTGTCACTAAAAGAAAATAACGTTACAGATTGGCCTGGAGTGATTTCCTTACTTCACTCAACCAATATATGTTCCACACCTCTGGCAGACCTGGTGAACAAAAGTGCCCACAATCGTTGTTTCCGCAGTGTGCGTCTGGACGTTGGTAAGTCATTTCATACACATCCAGAAGGCTCCACTTCGAACAAGTTTCACTTAGAAGTGTCTGTACAACCTTTCGTTGGTATTCCATTCGGTCAAATGTCACTGACAACATTTCCGGTTTAGTAGTCGGAATTGTGGCAATACAGGTTGCAGCACTGTCATAGTACTCACCGTTAGCAAAATGGTTCATGCTAGATATGCCAGCAAACGTCGCTGTATTCACTGTTGGGATGCTACAAGTTGCCCGGAACGTTGCAAATACAAGACTCTTAAAGCGAGCTCGGGCTTCCTTCTCTGACTTGAAGCCCTTTTTTGGATTGCGCCAGTTGAAGTGCGCACCGATACCGAAGAGCACATGGCTTGCACTATGCTTCCTAACCAGTTCGGTAAACCTTTTAAGGTAAGGTTGCTCTTTTTGCCACATCTTTTGATAAATAAAGGAGATTCCAAAATCAGGCACTTGGTAGACGTTTTGTTGCTTTTCAGGAAAATCAACTTGGAGGCCGGCGGATTGCATAAGGCAAGCGAGTGATGAGTGCTGATACCTAACGAGAGAGTCTCCCAAAAACACCAACGATTGATTAGCCAAAACCCTCGCTGCCTCGAGAATGACACTCTTCCACCTTAACAACAGCTCACGCTGTGGTTTCCACATCCAAAAGGAGATCTGCTCTGCATGTGCCTGCCGACTTCCAGGCCATCGTTTTAGATCTATAATGTTTGCACAATGAGTGAAATTAAAAGGTTTCCAAGAATAGGGACTCGCTTGCCATTGTAACTCACTTTCCCAAGGGAAGTTACTCGAGTTTCGGGAAGGGAGCACTTGAGCCGGTGGCGCCGGCGCCGGCGCCGGCACAGACAGCTGAAGACTAAGGATATCTCGCTCTCGTTCTGCACGCATAACATGAGAAGAAAACAGCTTTAGGTTCTTCGAGGTTTCTGGCGGTTAAGATTTCTTCAGGTTCTTTGCCAGCGTCACACACGCAGCTCAACGAGTGAATGCACCACTTTACTCCCTTGCAGAGGCTATTTACCGCGATTTTGGAACAGAAGCTACAAACTAGCGCTGTTGCAAACCTACTGCGTTTCCCACAAAGATTTCAGTGAATCAAGTCTATTTCACATGAACGAAAGCGTGAGACGCAAGTTATAGTCCAAACCTGGAGTGGAGTTAGGCAACTGGTGTACACTTCTGAAGTTCTGGATGGCGGCCGTCAACAACTGGTTTTCTCTAGGAGGAAATCCCTTCGGAGCTGCGAACGCTATCGCTACAGCGGAAGGAAACAGCTTAATTTTGAGTGTGCCTTGAAGAATGTGGAGAGGCAAGTTTACAAGGGACCATGACTGGAAGAAGACACCTACGAGCAGCAATACCGATACCGTACACTTCACTAAGAGGTAAGAAGGATCTCCAGGAGCACTTGGCATAGTCGCCTCCTTTTCAATTTCATCACTTTTCACTTATCCACGGAGCGTGGCCGGCCCTATACTGGAAGCTTCTTCACCCGCTATTGCAGGATCCTCTCGAAGACTAGAAACACGATTGGCCATCGGTCCAGCAGTGTGAAAAGGTGGCATTGTTAGAAATAGTTGGTTGGTGTAGAGTAGTGGTTCGTTGGCATGCGGCTGATGCCAAACGCTAGTCTAGGCCGGAAGTGCGTTCAGATAATCCCCACTTCAGCTTACAGTTCGGAGCAGTGCCGTTGCATACCAGTAAAGACTGCTTCTTGAACAGAGTGTTTGAGTCCACTGCTGCTTGTCAAAGTCTACAAACTTACATGACAACTTAGCTTCCTTGGTACAAACCTACAATCGGCAAGCTTGTCGTTGTTATCAGACGAGAGGATTGTGATCAGTCAGATGCGTTATCGAAGTTAGCTCCGCTCCACGGAGCTATACTAGGTACCCCTAGCTACCCCCTAGCTACCCCTAACTAGAAGATAAGTTCCAACCGATAGGGTGTGTTTATAAACACAAGCCCCGTGTCAACAGACACAGTAGAGTTGACAAAATGAATACCCTAACTAACCCCACAACATCACAAGTGTCCAGCAGAGCTAGCTCACAGTCTGGAAATTGCCTATCCCGCAACCGAATTGCGGGCCAAATAAATACAAATGCAAATGCAAATAACAATCCATCGAAAATGCAATGACAAGATCGGGAGGGACGATGGGCGGGACCTAACAGGCAAAAACCAGATCTGAAAGAGTGGAGCCGCCAACTTCGTTGGCAGTGACTACATAGGCTCCGCTCCGCTCCCGCTAACGTAGATAACCGAAGTTATCTACCGTTGATGTCCCCCCTCCTACGTCGGTGGTCCCTCACCGCTAGATAACTCTCAGTTATCTAAGTTAGCTCCGCTCCACGGAGCCATACTAGGTACCTGACAAAGTACCTGGAAGCGTGGTGGGCCCATAACCTGACAAGAAGTGAGATATATATATATGTCGATATATATGCTCGAATGCGTGTGTGCAGAACAGTCTCGCAGGGGCGGGTGTTCTCGGATACTAAGATGATATAAAATATTCCGGTGAGTGTTTTATAGCACACCGTGACAACCGCCGTGACAACGGACACTGGTGACACATCGGGCTGAGGGGTGACAGGCAGGAGACCCACTGTGCTCCCCCCTTACAGTGGGGGTGGCAAGATTGGTCTCCCCGTGAGTACCCCTAGCTACCCCCTAGCTACCCCTAACTAGAAGATAAGTTCCAACCGATAGGGTGTGTTTATAAACGCAAGCCCCGTGTCAACAGACACGGTAGATTTGACAAAATGAATACCCTAACTAACCTCACAACATCACAAGTGTCCAGCAGAGCTAGCTCACATTCTGGAGCCAACACAAGATCAAGGACAGGCCACTCTGCTAATATGTATTCATACCAAAATATCTAATAAATAACAGGGGCATCCGGCTCATGCCATAGCCAACCCACTTGGGGTTTTCAGGAACATGTCTAATAGCCTAAGGCTTGAGTGACCGACAGTCTAGTCTCGGTACTATCCAAAATGTACCGATCCGCACTATTAGCGGTATGCCAAGCCCCATGTTGCTGAAACAAGCGGAAGTCAACCTGCTTCGCTGCTACCGTAGCTCCACCCGATCGGAGGGATTGTGCACCCCATTTCTTCTGCACTTCTGCCTCGGACATGCCAGTAGTTCTCTGCAAGAATTTATGAACCACCGCACGGCACGGGGGGTAATCCATGTGCCTACCACTGAGAGGCACATTACAAGCGGAAAACCTGGCCTTTCTGCCGTCCCAACCTTGAAAAAGGTTATCTGTACCCGACAGACCAGCCCGAGAGATCAGCTGCTGGCACAAGAGCACTGGGCAAGTAAGCTGGCACTGACCTTGCTGAAATCTGTATAGGCAGCCCTGACCGGGAGTCCCGGTGCAGGCCCCTATGACAGACTCCTAGTTAGCCAACACTGGACCTGTGACTGATCCGCATCTGATAGCCGTCACGGCAGCCCCTGCCAGATACCACGGGTAGCTAGGACCGAGACCGTTTCCGACTCCGTGACCATTCCGGGTATACTATCTTCGCTGGATGTCTGTATAAAGCGGCCAGCCAGCCACGAGGCCCTATATGTGGCGATTCCCCTCGGACCAACCCCACTTGGACCAGCCCACGGCATGCGATCTATAGGTTCGTGCTGTGACACACGTTGTGTCACAGGTAGGCTAGTTCCGAGACCGTTGCGAGACCGTTGCGAGACCGTTGCGAGACCGTTCCGGGTATATCTAGCTTAGGGTTTATTTATCTGAGAGAGTTTATCCATACAGTTCGGGACCCTCTGATATCTAGTGAACTAGGATATTCCGGTAGGTCGTGGCCCCATCCACGCTTTATTCCACTTGCTAGTTTGGTCATGATTGGCTAAATGGCCGCTCGGAGAGGTGGTGCGCGTTTGCACGTTTGGGCATTAGTGGGGATTATGAGATGAGCAGCTTGCGGTGAGCGACTTTGCGCCGCGGCTATGGGGTGCCGGCTTGGATTGGGTTTCGTCGTCGCAATGTCCATTCACGGTTTTCTGCACGCTCTGATCCCGCCCGCTACCGTATTTTGGGCTGGTGACCTTGGCACCTTTGGCTTCGACGACATCTTCCTTTGCCCCTCGCTCGCATGGCTCGACCGCTCGTTCCGTATCTGTGACGTCGCGTTTTCTCCGCGACCCTACCCACACGTGCTGCAGCGTACCGCCTCCCCTCAGGCTTATCTAGAGATGGGAGTCACAACGAGATCCAAGAAGTCCCTCACGAGGGACAGCGACATCGACGCCTCTCTGGAACCTGATGAGTGTTTCCGGGTGATCGTCATATTCTTGGACTGGAAGTCAATGTGTGGGTTCCTTCTCTCCAACCAATATTTTCCGTGAGATGCTTGGCATCTACCCAGACCAAGTCTCCCAACTGAAAGGATTTGGCGGTGTGACGCTGGTCAAACTGATGTCGTTGGCGTTGCTGCGCCAGTTCCAGCTTAGTGCGGGCGTCCTCCAGTTGAGCCGCAAATTTACTAGCCATCTCGTGTGCGGTACCTTCTCCACCCTTACGCTTGGAGTGTTGTCCTGCAGCCGCTTGCAGGAACAGGTCCAGCTGCGACATGTCAACACGCCTGGGGCATGGGTTGGCGAGCCTGTGGCATAGTGGAGAGCCATTCCAAAAGGCGGAGACGGCCTACTGGGGGCATATGGCATGTCTGGGGCATACTGGAGCATGCCGGTTGCATGCGGTTGCATGTCGGTTGCATGCGGTTGCATGCTGGTTGCATGCGGTTGCATGCTGGTCGCATGCGGTTGCATGCTGGTTGCATGCGGTTGCATGCTGGTTGCATGCGGCTGCACGCCCGTTGCATGTTGTTGCATGCCACTCCAACCGACCTCTTGTTGATGAAACATAAAAGGGAAGGTTTGAGAGGGGGCGTGCACAAAATGGCTCTGAGGCATGCTGGGTTGCATGCCACCTGGCATATGTTGCATGCCAGGTTGCATGCCAGGTTGCATGCCGGGTTGCATGCCCGGTTGCATGCTGACGGGCACGTCCGGGGCAGGTTGGTGTACGTCTACAACCTGCCCAGTACCGACTGAGGGGTAAGGAGGGGAGGTGGTGGTGGAAGGGCCCGAAGGTCCAGGTGCGGTGGTGGAAGCGGCTGGTGGAGAGGGGTCTAAGGGTGTCAGAGGGAAGGTGGTGGAAGGGTCCATGGCGTTTCCAGAAATTAATTCCAAGAATACCAGTCCAGTAGAGCCAAAATACTGCCAAAAGCTGTAGAGAACTTAGCCAGAAGGTATGAGGAACTTCCCTAGAAGGTGGGAGGTACCAGCTGCCAAAAATAGCCTTAACCCCTATGGAGCGGTTTGTACCGTATACGGTACAACCACTTCAAACTCTAAGCTTGGATTCATTTCTCAGCCCGATAGCACTTGTCGGAATCGGTCATACACGCTTCGCACACCCGTTGCAATAGGTATATCTAATACTCAACAATTTATTCTACACATATACTTAGTATATATATCTCACCCAAGAGCAAATTTGTTGTAGTAAAATCCCCAAAGTTGCTTATTTCTAGGCATGAAATTTGGGTCAAAAGTATCTTAAAGTGTGCAAAATCGAGGTGTAGGTGCCATTCATCGACAAGGATTTGTTGGTTCAGTGACCACTATCATATAAAATGACCACGCACCTCATATGGGCAATACTTACTTTCCCAACAGTCGATTTCCCCCGAAAACACACAATATGGCCTTAAGTATGGAAAACATTTGACAAATGATGTTTTTTTCGTTGTTTTTTTTGGTGTTTTTTAACCTTATTGCTTGAATATTTCGATGTATTGGTGCGTTTAACTACAGCCACCATTACCAATTTCAAGGCATTAGTAAAGGCGATTGTTTTATGGTCGAGAGGCGACCTAATACTCGAATAAGCGGTTGTGAGAAGTGATTTCTGACACTTTTGATTCCTGGAAAACGTGTTTTTTGGTTTGTATATCACCGATATATCGGTGTATATATAATGCGATCATGTATTTTATAGATCGAAAACACTTTATAGGAGTTATGGAACATGTAACGAATCACCCACACTTACCAAGGTACCATATACCGTGAAAACGGCACATTTGTGAAACTAGTGCTTTTGGCAAAAAATTCCATCCGCTCCATAGGGGTTAAGTATGGTGAGAATACAAGATCTGGCTCACCTGACTCTAATCTCTTCTAGGATGCTTAAAAACTGAAAGTTTTTGCTATTTGTGCTATTCCGCAAAGTTTTATCATAGTCCCCAGCGGTCTTGCTTATTTATGTCTCAGAAGGAAGCTTGCACTTTCCCCCCCCATACTTAAGCCCACACTCAAGGAATCAGCAACAAATCTTAGCATCCGCGACATCTGGTAAACACCCAGCAAAAAGTGGCAACGCGGGCCCACTAAAGACGTCTAAGCGCATATCTTGCCAGCTCCACAGCCGTCGGAGTGGACCTGCCTTCAACATTCTCAAGATCAAGTCATAAATCTCGTCCAGAGCCTCAAGAAAAAGCAATCCGACGCAGATCCCAATCAAATCCTCCACAAAGAAGATCTCGTAGCGAAACTTTTCCGTGTTTTCAGTGCACGTAACGCGCGCAATTTGAGCCGTCGAACGCAAGCAGAGGCAGCTCAAAACTCAAAAACGAAAAGTCGCCCAAGTCATCTTGCAGTCGCATCTTAAGTCTCTACAGAAGATCCTCAACCAAATCTTGAACAAAGAAGGTCCCATAGCGAAACTTTTCCGTGTTTATAACGCAAGCACCGCGCATATTTTGAGCCGTCAAATGTAAGCTGAAGCCGCTCAAAACGCAAACACAAAAGTCGCCATCTCCAACATCTTGTAACTCGCAGATCTCACAGGTCCATAGAACGTTCCCATCACCTGAGAACCAATTTGTACCAGGCACACACTCCTGATAACTTATACATCTTTATCTCTTTATTTTTCTTTCTTTTCTTTTATCTTCTTTCTTTTCTTTTTATGTTTTCTGCTGTTTTTGGTGTGTAATATTAACTTCACGGTCTTATATTCCACTGTTTTATTTCATGACATACTCTGGCTTCTAGCCTAGAATTACGGTCACTTTTCTGATATAATGTCTGGTCTAGCGTCTGCAGCGTCTTCATCACGATCGCGTGTCCCATAAACTCCGAATCGTAGAATTGAAGGCATAACGTGGCCACGATGTTGCAGGATTTTATACCTGTAGATAACAATGCTTGCAAGGTGATTAGCAGTTGAAGCGAAAGTCGTGCGAAACCCATAGCAAAAGTCGAAAATATATATATTGTGAGGATAAATGTGGAGCTATAATACCTGCAGATGGCAATGCTTTCAAGGTAAGTAGCAGATGTTTGAAGGTATGGTTGAAGGTGCGTATGTTAGAAGAAACAAGGGGAAATGAATCTTCAAGGGTCGGGCAAGAGCTTTTGTACCTGGTCGTGAGTGGACCGCGGGTCGTGCAAGAGTAGTGTACTTTTGGTCCAATCAAATTCGTATATCTCGCACATGCGGGATCACTTAGTCGCCGATTTTGTAATCAAAGACAAAAACACAACCGAGGCAGAAAACCCCATACACAGGCACATCAGCATATCGGCAAGAAACACAAGCCATTGACGAATGAACATTATACACTTCTACCACATTGTTAACATATGTTTAAGTATACTATTCTTATCGAAAAGTAGTCGAAAATCTAACCCTCGGGAGGTTGCAATCCTAAGTCTTACTCGAAATCAAAGTGGAATCAAGATAACATTCTGACTCGTAGCCGCCGTGGTTTCAATTGCCGCGACAGGTAACGTTGACGGTAACGTTACGGCTGAACCTGTCGGAACTTGAACCGAAAGGCAAGGTCGTTTCGAAACACACGTCGAAAATACCCCAACGTGCATTTGTTGCCTTCCGCATTCCTGCACATATAACATTCATTGTAGTTCCTCCACAACATTCGAACAGTCATACCATGAGGAAGATAGTCAAAATTCCTCATTCTCATTCTGGGGGCAGTAGGGCATGTTGCATACATGCCAAGAACATAGGCAACAATACATTCTCGCTTGGATGGCATGGTTGGATGAGGTGGCAGGTGAAGAAAGAAAAGTGCCAAGCTGAAAAGTGAGTTGTGAGGACAAGGTAGGTGCTTAAATATCTCAGTAGTGTGGCCGTCGTGATTTCAGTTGGCCTATCAAATGACCTCTTTCAGGTGGGTCGGATCGAAGGCCCGCATGTCACAAACATAGCATGTCACAACATTGGAAATGTGAAACGTCGATAATAATTTCATTCAACATATGTTCGAATACAATCATATTTAACGGTGTTCCAACGATAAGTCAATTTGCTCAATGACAAAGCTATATGCTGTCGCTATATAGCATCAATTCATCCGACGGAACTTGACCCAAGAGCTAAGCTCCTCTCTGAACACACGACAAAAAAGGCTGAGTGAGCATTCCATGCCTTCGCCGTCGACGCATTGTGTATTGTAGTTCTGCCACAACTTTTGGATAGTCATACCCGGCGGAAGAAGAACTGTACTGCTGCATGGGTAAGACTCCCCGTGATTTTTGGCAAACTGGTCGATGTATGTGAAAACAGACTGCCGCTTGGATGGCATGACTATGGTAGAAGTAGAAGCAGGTGCGTCGCTGACGGGAAAAGGGGGCAAATGAGTAGTTTAGGCAAGAAATAGAGCTTATGATCTTGGAAAGTCTTGGACCTGCCGAATTATTAGCCTATCAGATACCCGGTACTAGTCCGCTCGGATCGAAGGACCTACAAGTACATATCTACTATTATTTTGCGACGAAGGCGTGTCTGCGAAGTCCATGATTATCCTGTCTGCATTGCCAATCATTCTATGAAAGCAACCTCTGAAGTATGATTTTCGGGCACCTTAACTTGCAGATGCACATCATCAACCGACCAAACGGAGTGAGACGGTAAAATGGTTATTTCGACTAAATTCGGAATAATTGCAATAATTTCGAATACATTCGAATTAATTCGAATAAATTCGAATGAATTGGAATAAATTCGAATAAATGTCACAAACCACGGCTTATCGTGTACCTCAGCCGGGTTGTGACACTTGCTGTAGCAGTCTCTGTGACGAACGTATGACACGCGCAGTACGATACGCGCGAGGAGTTATGACAGTGACGAGATACGGAAATACGGATGGGTGTTACACTTGTTTGGAGATAGCGAGAATATGTAGGGCGGCGTAGCAGGGTGAGCCAGACGCTCATTTTTGTTTTGCCTTCGTAACAGTGATTCCGAAAATAACCAGGACTCGCTTAAGACCGCGAAAACAGCAGTGTTATGAGATAATTCATAAGATACAGTATTCTTCTGCTTGTAAAGATATACATTTGTGGACTTGTCCTTGTGCGACTGCGTCAGAACTGTAATTAACAGTCTTTTTCAAAACAAAAATGTGCCTTATTACAGACATGTCGTCTGTAATGCTGAGAGTTCAACAGCAGTCCTGAAGAACGAGACCTCTGAATGGTGATGCCAGGGACGGATTTATCCGTACTGGTAAGCCTTGGAAGAGGTTGAGTGAAGCAGGCTGTTGCGACACTCGAAGTTCACCAGTCTTGCAAAGTACAGCGACAGCGATCACAGCAGAACCAGTTGCTAATTTTGCAAACATGATTGCAGCGTTGAGAATTATGTACTGGGCTATTTCGGGAAGTGACATCCTGCTGGAGCAAAGCACCAGACGGTAAAGCCAGGGACGGATTCATCCGTACTGGTACGCCTGAAGGCGTGGAGCGAAACAGGACTGTCAGTGGACACCATCACGACAGCATTCTTTGTAGTCACTTGACTCATGCTGGCGTTCTGCTGACTTACTGCGTGGACCAGAGACACTGAGGGCAGAGGCAACCTTGCTGGACATCTGGAAGAGCCAGTATAAGACCGGGTCACAGATGGAACCTTGCTCACCAGTCGTGGACGAGATTATCCTGGCAGTGATCGCTACTTAGAGCAAAGCACTGAAAGGTGAGGCCAGGGACGGATTCATCCGTACTGGTAAGCTGGGAAGTGTGGAGTGAAAAGAGCCTTCACACCAGTATCTCTTCTCCACCGGGAAGGTAGCAACGGAATCCAAGACTGACCGTCAGGAGCAGCAAAGGGCAGAGAGGCGTGCCCAGAGAGCGATACGAGTGAGCCAGCACTTTACAGAGCTGGAAGGAGAGGAAGGGGCTGCCAGTGGCCAGCCTGAGGCCCAAGTACTAGTACAGCCTGAGGCACAGGCACCAGCACAACTGCAAGCCCAGGCCCAGGAGCCGTTAGTAATCTTTGAGGAAGACATGGAGTACACTGACTCCGCTCGCGTCAACCTTGGTACGCTGCCCAACTACACGGGCACCAAAGAAGAAGATCGGCCCAAGTTCCTGAGGGAGTTCGCCGACATGTGCGAGAATTTCGTACGGCAGCACAACGCCAACGTCAGGAGGAGGCTCAGGTCCGGGGCTGGCACTCTCACCGAAGCACAGATGAAGACCCTGAGAGAGACTCCCCCTGACTTTGAATATCTGTGGGACATCGTCCCTGCGTGTCTGGCTGGAGAGAACTCACAAGCTCTCAGCTGGTGGCGCGAGAACTATGAAAGAGGGGGGGTAGTGGCCTCCAACATGGACCGAGTCCTAAAGGACACTAGCGAGCATGGCCCACTCGAGGGTACCATTCCGTGCGCTAGGCCCCCTTTCAATGAGATGAACACTGGCACCACGTGGGTGATAGCGAGGCCGGTGACGAACCAAGACACCCAAGGGGAGGTTTCCGACGAATATCTGACTGATGGAACCTCCCTGAAAGGCTTGACGGGACGTGATGGCACCCGTGATACCCAGTACTTCTACGCGCTCAGGGGCTTCATCGCTGCCCTTGACAAGAAGTTCATGATGAAAGGGACTCAAGAGAAAGTGGATCTGTTGACACAGAAGCCACAGGAGGTGGGGCAGGATGGGCTGACCTACATGAAGATGTGCCAACGCAGGGAAATGCAGCTCAACACTGGGAAGGTGTTGAGCGATGAAGAGCTGCGTACCTTCATCGAGGACTGCGTGGACAACCTGCGCATCAAGGTCTTCCAGACGCGGGTGAAGGAGCAACTGAGGGCACAGTTCCCGCCACCCAATCGGGTGACCTGGAAGGACCTGGAGGCCATCGTCGAGGTTCAAGACAAGCTCAAGGGCGATGCAGAGTCTTGGATCCTCACCTTCCTCCAGGAGATCACCAGACGGTGTGGCTGCCAGTACTCCACCTGGGAGGCGCGACAGCATGGCCTTGACCTCAAGGCCATAAAGAACTCGATCAAGAAGATTGAGTCCTCTGAGGTGGTGCAGTCAGGCGAACCGGAGAACAGCAAGAAGGCAGATACACCACCTTCTAAGAAGATGAAGAAGGAGGTGAATGTGGCCGAAAGAGCTAAGAAGGCCTCCTACAACAAGACGCCACCGCCAGCAGAGGGCGTGCGTACGAACGACAAGCCCAAGTGCTTGCGCTGCTTTGGAGGGGGCTGGCATGAGTCCGATCCCGAGCAGTGCAGGAGTGGTTATAAACACGTCAAGATGCCTGCTGGATTCCACGAGAGCCGGCTTGGTTCCAGCAAGTGGTGGGACGCGGAGAACGCCGCCCTGCGCATGTACAATCTGAAGAACCGCTTCAAGAACTCTGACTGGGGCATCCTGGTGACGGACTGGCAGCAGCTGTCCAACGACGAGAAAGACAAGTACAGAGCCAAACAGTCACCGGAGGACAAGCAGAAGAGCGCCACTGGCAATCCCGAGGCGTTGAAGGCAGAGTACCAGGGCATGGTGGCTGCTAGGAAGACTGCCAGTCGTGCGGGCAGTGTGAAGTCGCAGGTGCTGTCCGAGGATGAGGGCTCCGACGAGGAACCAGTCGCAGCGCACGTCGCGGAGAGGGAGACTCACACCGTCGATGCACGCGCGCACCACCATGGCAGCGCAGGGGTAGGAGTGTCGTCTGGCCCTCCAACCGAGCTACTCTCAGCTATGGCCGAGGAGATGGGCGAAGAGGAGCTCTCGAGCGCCCTCAACACCTTGGGTCTGGGGGCACTCCCCGAGACGCTGTGCAAGAGTGCGGAGTCTGAACTCACGGCTGCTCCAGCAGTAGCCCTGGGAAGTACCCAGCGCATGAGGGGCTTCCCAGTGAAGACACCCGAGGAGTACGAGGCAGACGCACAGGTGCCCATGGCGCCTGCGGCGGACGAGATGCAGAGGAAGGTGCAGCTCATGGCCTCCGTGATCAAGAGTCTGGGAGCAGCTTTCCGTAAGCTAGCTGCTGGACTCGTAGCAGAAGGTCGCATAACAGCTCCAAGGGGTGTGGAGACCTTGGTGGAACTGGCTGAGAACAACCAGCTCCCCGTGCCGACAGCCTCAGCAGCAGACTGCCAGGACATCAGCGATGAGGATGACGACTGCCCGGGCATGGAGTCGGGCGACGACAGTGACGATGATGACGATTGCCCGGGCATGGAGTCGGGCGACGACAGTGACGAAGAAGAGGTTCCTCTGGACGAGATGCCGGAGGACATGGTGGAGCAGCCCAGGAAGGGGAGGACGACGGTGCATGTAACCGCTGCAGCGGCCACCGTCCAGGAGAACTACGGGGTGAGAGACTTCAGCGAGAGGGGCGAGCTGCACGCAGGGACCATGGAGGCCAAGGCGTACGAGCTATTGAAGAAGAAGATGCTCAGTGGTCTTATTACAGAGGAACAGCTCACTGCCATGGCACAGGTCCAGCCTGTATGCAAGCTCCTGAACGAGTCTTTGGCACAAGGGATGGCGCTGATGGCCTCCGGAGGCCTGCTCATGTTGTACAAAGCGCTTCTTCTGGATACGGGAGCCAACTGCAACATTATCCCTATCAGGACAGCCAACAGATTGGGCTTGACCATCTTTGATGCAGAGACAGGGGCCAGGGTGGCTAGATGTGATGGCAGCCCTGCAGAATTCACCAAGTACTGCTACGTGGATGTGGTTCTCGCCGCGGGCACGCCGTACATGACTCTGCATCGGCTCCACGCCTTCGTCACCTACACCAACGACACTACGTGGGACTTCTTGGTGGGCACGGGACCCCTGAAGAACGCCCTCAAGTTGACCATCGACCTCTACAGAGGCATCGCCACTTCTGAGGCCGCGGTGTCACTGGGCATGAAGGAGAAGGTCACGTTGCCGTTGATCGAGTTGACGCCGCCCGTCGATGCAAGGAGCAAGCGGAACGAGGACCCGAGAGTGTGCCTAGCGACCGAGATCTTCGACGTCGATGCCACGGCAGCGCGCACTCTTGCCCCCGCTTTTGAGGATTGCGCGCTACCACCACGTGAAGCGGTGTCCCTGGGCGCAAGGGGAGAAGACCGTCTGGCCCTCGCAGGGGAAAGGTGTGCGCCTGCACCTTGTGCATTCTGGGAACCAACGCGTCTTGGTCATGATTGAGCACTACACGCGATTCGTCGTGTGTGTTCCAATCCCCGACAAGGAGGCCGCCACCGTCGCCAGCGCATTTCGCTATCACGTTCTATCCGTGTTTGGGGCTCCTGCAGAATGTTTGGTGGATGGGGGCACAGAGTTTGAAGGTGAGTTCTCTGCTCTATGCAAGCAGTGTCTCATTGACCGAAGAGTGACTTCACCGAGTTCCCCAGAGAGCAATGGCTTAACTGAACGGGTGGTACGCACCCTCAAGTTTTGCTTCAAGAAGATGGCCCTCGACAAGGGCCTGGACTTCGAGTGGGATGAGATGCTCTGGTCACTCGTACTCAGCTACAACGCAGCTAGGCAGCAGTCCACTGGAGTGGCGCCATTCACCTTGCTGTTCGCTCAGGAAGCCACGGTGCCACCGGATCTTCGTGCTCGACCCGAGTTGGACTTTGGGAAGCAGGAGGAGAAGACACTGGCTGATGATCTGTTACAGCGAGCCGCCATCGTGAAGAGGCTCATGGTACATGCAGGGTGCAACCTGGAGATCGCTCAGCACCGCGACACTTTACGGTACGAGCATAGGAGGAGTGTCAGTTACGAGCCGAAGCCGCACCAGTTCAAGGCAGGCGATTTCGTATATATACGACAACAACCGCGCTCTGGCATGGAGGTAGCCACCAAGCCAGCCATCCTGAAGATAGTCAAGGTGCAAAGAGATGGAGTGGTAGTGTTGGAGGACAGCACGAAGCTGCGGGAGAAGAGCACAGTGCAAAATATTGCACCATGTCACCTACAAGTGAAAGACCAGTACGACTGCAGTGCAGCCATTCCCAGCAAGCATCTCGCGTGTGAGGCGTGCATGCGGACAGATGGGGAGGCAGCCATGTTGCTGTGTGACACCTGTAACCGTGGTTATCACACGTGGTGTCTGAATCCAGCGCTGGATGGAGTACCTGAAGGGGATTGGCAATGTCCCAAGTGCTTAGGTGGGACCGTGGTGGCAGCTGCCGCCGAGGTGAGCGCGTCAATCGTCGACAAGATGGCGGCCATGGAGCTGCAGCTGAGAGAGAAGCTGGGATCAGATGTGGTATTGTTGCCTGCAGACGTGGGTCCGCATCGTGCAGTGAGGCCGGGACGTGAAGACCCATGGCAGGCGCTGACCTCGCGGCAGATGCTCAGAAAAGAAGGGAGCATGGGGGATCTTCCTGACAGAGTGGCCTGGGGAAACCAGGAGGAGCTCAGCAGAGTGATCACAGAAGTGATGCCAGGATTCTGGCATGAGGGCCATCGTACCATCTTGAGCAGGAAGTGTGCAGAGCAGCACACTCGCGCGAGAAGTCTCCGCAAGACGTCCACGGTGCAGGCCATGAGCCCCGAGGAAGTGCAGAAGAGAGGAGATGTGACGCAATTGAGCAGAGCTCAGGTGAAGATTGCCAGTCAACTGGATTGGGGCTTAGAGTTGGTGATGACAGTTCCTCAGGAGGTCAGACGTTTGGCGCACGAGGTGACTTGGGAGAAGATCACACAGGTATGGGATCCTTGGGCTGGTACAGGTGTCATTGGCAAGGTTATGTCGCTGGAATGGCCTCACCTGAAGGTTATGAACAATGATTGGAATCCGCAGTTGAAGTGGCACGAAGCCCTTAATGCTTTACAACCGGGCAATTATCGAGCCTGGAAGGAGAAGTATGGGGTGTGTGACGCGGTGGTGACTTCACCCTGGTTCGCAGTGCTGGATATTGCGTTGCCATTGGCAGTACTGGCCAGCCGAGTGGTGGCTTGTATTCATGTGCCATCGCACTACATGACAGATATGACAGAAAGCAGGGCACAATACTTTCGTAAGCTGTGTCACGCTGGACGCTTACATGTGATTGGGCATTTGGAGCATGGACCTATTGGCAGAAGATGCATGTGGGTCATGGTGTTTCGCAACCCTTTGACAAGAGCCAGGATGTTGCGAGGAGGAGAAGCTTCTGGAGTGGGTATGTTTACCTTCAGCATGGGCAAGTTCGCAATGGATGGCGTTACGACAGAAGATGCTGAGCAAGCTCTTGTCTAATGTCTGTGCTACCAGTGGCAGCTACAGATGGGGGATGTTGAGAAAAAGAGCTTGCATAAGTTGTGAGAAAAGATAAAGAGATATCAAAAATTTTGAGATTTTGTATAGTTACAGTAGCAAGCCAACTGTGCAGTCATATAAGGAAACATATGCAAAGCCGAGCTAGTGTTGTGGAGGCACTGACAATAAGTAAGACTGTCTAGTAGTAGGGCTAGAGGGTTATGCTTTGTGTGGACGCTTCGTGCATAAGTTCGCGACAGCTGTCACAAACCACGGCTTATCGTGTACCTCAGCCGGGTTGTGACACTTGCTGTAGCAGTCTCTGTGACGAACGTATGACACGCGCAGTACGATACGCGCGAGGAGTTATGACAGTGACGAGATACGGAAATACGGATGGGTGTTACACTTGTTTGGAGATAGCGAGAATATGTAGGGCGTACCGGAATATCCAAGTACACTAGATATCAGAAAGTCCCGTACTCGTGTGGATAAACTGTGTAAGATAAATAAACCCTAAGCTAGATATACCCGGAACGGTCTCGGACGGTCTCAGTGTCTAGCCTACCTGTGACACAGCGTGTGTCACAGTACGAACCTACAGATCAGTCAGTAGTCCAGTGTTGGTCCTAGGAATCTGTCATAGGGACCTGACCGGGACTCCCAGTCAGGGCTGCCTATACAGA
This sequence comes from Cymbomonas tetramitiformis, assembly GCA_001247695.2. Lineage (NCBI taxonomy): Eukaryota > Viridiplantae > Chlorophyta > Pyramimonadophyceae > Pyramimonadales > Pyramimonadaceae > Cymbomonas > Cymbomonas tetramitiformis. The sequence continues at coordinate 24,800 of LGRX02035438.1, forward strand.
TTTCAGCACACCACCCCAGCACTGTGGGTGGTGACTGGCTAGGAGAGTCAGAAAATGTAAAGTTGTAAGTGTTAGGGCAGGAGCCAGGGTGACAAGGCCTAACTGCTAATCTAACTGTGCAATTCTGATACACAAATTAGAACCCTCTAGCTAGCACAAGAGCAGAAACTCACAGGCAATTAAGGTCCTGCCAAACTACTGAAAGGCTCTGTGCCAGCAAGTCAAATTGAAGATTTCAAAGGTGTCAAAGTAAAACCATAAACCAGATTGAAGAAGTCTTTGAGGTCACAGGAGTTCTGCACACCACCATGTTGGTGTGCCTCCAGAGTGAGCAAGAAGTCAATCGACAGTACCAAAGTAGCCAGCGGTGGCCTCACGGAAGTCCATCCCATAGTAGGAAGCAAAGTAACCAGCTCCATAATAGTGCCCCGCATCAAGAGGACCGCTCTCATGTAAGGCCATGCCGTAGTAGAATGCCATGTCAATACCCAAATCCGCTTGAGCCAAATCCTGAAATGCTAAAAAGCTCAAAGTGTCGGAGGCTCAGGCGGCTGAAGCCGTGGCACATCGTCAGGCAATAGGAGACCCTGAGCCGTCATCACCGGATCAAGAAAATCATTCGTAGAGAAAAATGACGGAGCCTCCCAATCGAGATCACCACCAGGCGAAGGCATCTCCGTAGCCGACCGAGCGTCGGGCACGGCTGCCCCTCCCATGATCGAGATGCAAAGAACGAGGGAAAGGAGGAAAGGAATGCCCCACGGACCAACCGTGGCAGGGAAGCCCCAGGGCGGCTTCCCACAACCGTAGGTCCTCTGCTCGCCCACGGGTGGCCCGGAAACATGATTGGCCGACGGAGGCGAGCCCCGCGGCTTCAGCCGGAAGCTGCCGTCGGCAAAGTCCTCGTAGTCGTCGGTGTCGTAGCCTGTCAGGTCAGACGGGTGGACAGCGGCGTGATTCACCGTCTGCACGAAGCCTCCGAACTCACCGTGCGTCGCCTCCGTGGTGGTCACCCGCGCCGATTGAGCTGGCGCGGGCTGTACATCCTCTACCTGCGAAACAGGCATAGCAGGGGCCGGCACGGCGGATGCCGATGCCGCCGCACCACCTGCCGGAACCTGCCCCTCCGGTGTGATCCCCGCCGCAGCGGCAGGGCCACACACCAGAGCCGATGCATGCTCCTCAACCGCACTCCCGGGAACAAAGGATGCGTGAGTGTAATGTACCTGCTCTTGGGCGGCCTGAACCTCAGAGGTGAGGGCATCAAGCCGCCGCAAGATGTCCTCGTCGTCGGTCCCGCCAGAAGGCGGAGGCGGTACGCTGAATCCGTAGGCCGACACGTCGATGCCGCCAATCCCGCCCGCGGAAAGCACAGCGGGGGGACCATAAGCCGAAGCCGCACGGGCGAAGGCCTCCGGTCCATCATCCGCAGCCTCCTGGAAAACCTGCACAAGTGCCAGGGTGTGAAGACCCTCCGCATCCTCCTCCTCAATAGGAATGCAGAAGGCCGCTGCCGTGGCCGACGAATGCTGGCGCCCACCCAGAGGGCAGTCGCGGTACGCGTGATAGGCGTCCCCTTTGCCCGCCTTGCGGCAACGGTGGCAAAGGGGCTTGGCCTTCATGCTGTCCCTGTCGAACCCCACAGACGGTGCCGGGTGCACACCCACTCGATGGCCTCGCGGATGCTGCTTACCGCGCGGCTGCGGCTGCTGCTGCCGCTGAGCCGCGCCCGCACGATTGCCCTGCACAAGCGCCTTCAAGGCGGCGATTTCGTCGAGAAGGACCGCGTACTCAGAAGACGTGATAAGGGCGGCGGGCTTACCGCCCGCCCCCAGTGTCTGCTTCTCACGCACTGCCGCCCCATCATCCGACTGCGCCCAGGCCTGAAAGATGGCCACGACGAGCGCCTGGAGCGAGCGGAGAGTGACCCCGCTAAGGTCACCCGCAAGCGGGTACCGCACCTTCACCGCCGCGTAGAACACGGGGTCGAGGCGGTTGTAGAGGGACAACTTACGGGTCTCGTCGGTGGGCTGCCAGTCAGGAGCGCGGTTATCCCGCACCAGACGTTGCTCACGAGCCAAGATCGGCTGCGGGTCAACGCCTGCGGGATAACGAAGCGCCGCATGCTCCTGCTGGTGGCTCTCGCGAAGGACTGTCGGCACGCTCCCTTTGATGATGTCGATGAGGGCACGACGTCCATCTCGGTCAGCCGAAGAGTCCGTACCCCGAAGCCAGGTGTCGGCCACAGAGTTGCGCTCCACGACGAGGGCCAAGACGTCATAGAGTAGTCCATTAACCTTCTCGATAACCAAAGAGGTGGGGTCGTCGAGGTCAAAGGGGGTCAAGTCCAGTCCAGCGGACTCAAACTCGGTCCGAAGCTGCACCACCAACTCGGAGAGGCGGTCGGTGTCGTCGGTACCACGATAATGATGTTTCTTGGAACCAAGGATATCCTCGCGGATACCCTTGGCCCAAGCCCGATGTAGTCTCCCCTTGTAGACCACGTCGACCGCAGCGTGTTGGTCAACGAGATGCTTCCGCAACGCGACAGCGGCGTCGGAGTTGCCGGAAGGATTAGGGGGCACCACAGGCGGGGTGCTAGCGGTTGGGGTGTCCCGAACCGCATCTATAAGCCGTATAGAGGCGTCCAAGTCGGAGTCCTTCAATAGGCGTTTACGAGCTCGTGTAGATGTCGCCATTCTTCTGAAAGCCAGAGAAAAGATGATGCGCGGCAGCACGTTCGGGTGTTGTGGCGGAAATGGAGCGAAGACGTAACGGCAGAACGTGCGGAGCGGCGAAAAGAGCGTGGGGCACTTGCAAATGTCGATGTGGTCGAAGGCGTCCGGAGCACCAGCCCAAAATACGTAAACCAGCGGGATCAGTGCAGGCAGAACAACGCAAATGAACATTGCCACAACCGAGCAATAGCAACGCGCGGTGCCCATGACTCGTAGCCGCAAAAGACGTCTACCGTAAAATCATGTCCAAATCCTAGTCGCACCCAAACGCGCAAGTGCGCACCACCTCTTCAAGCGGCTGCTTAGCCAATCATGGCCAAGATAGCAAGTGGAATGAAAACGTGGATGGGGCCACGACCTACCGGAATATCCAAGTACACTAGATATCAGAAAGTCCCGTACTCGTGTGGATAAACTGTATAAGATAAATAAACCCTAAGCTGGATATACCCGGAACGGTCTCGGACGGTCTCGGTGTCTAGCCTACCTGTGACACAGCGTGTGTCACAGTACGAACCTACAGATCAGTCAGTAGTCCAGTGTTGGTCCTAGGAATCTGTCATAGGGGCCTGCACCGGGACTCCCAGTCAGGGCTGCCTATACAGATTTCAGCAGGGCGGCGTAGCAGGGTGAGCCAGACGCTCATTTTTGTTTTGCCTTCGTAACAGTGATTCCGAAAATAACCAGGACTCGCTTAAGACCGCGAAAACAGCAGTGTTATGAGATAATTCATAAGATACAGTATTCTTCTGCTTGTAAAGATATACATTTGTGGACTTGTCCTTGTGCGACTGCGTCAGAACTGTAATTAACAGTCTTTTTCATGTTGAGAAAAAGAGCTTGCATAAGTTGTGAGAAAAGATAAAGAGATATAATTTTTTTTTAGATTTTGTATAGTTACAGTAGCAAGCTAACTGTGCAGTCATATAAGGAAACATATGCAAAGCCGAGCTAGTGTTGTGGAGGCACTGACAATAAGTAAGACTGTCTAGTAGTAGGGCTAGAGGGTTATGCTTTGTGTGGACGCTTCGTGCATAAGTTCGCGACATAAATTCGAATGAATTGGAATAAATTCGAATAAATTCGGATTAAATGGAATAAATTCGATTAAATTCGGATTGACGGGAATAAAGCATCCGACATCCAAAATTTACTTTTAAAAACATCTACGGAAACATCTACTCGAGGCGGATTGTGTAAGCGTGTCTAAAATGTTGTTCCTGTAATATTCATCAAATTAAGTTTGACGGACTTGATAGCAAAATTTCCTCTTTAAGCTACAAAAAATCCATGATGCGGACCCTAGTGCACCTAGTGTGCATCATGCCTAATGGTCAATACCAATACTCTGTTATATATCCGGGTTAGGGCGCATGTAATACCGGAATATCCTAGTTCACTAGATATCAGAGGTCCCGAGTTGTGTGTGGATAAACTCTCAATGGATAAATACACCCTAAGCAAGATATACCCGGAAAGGTCTCAGACGGTCTCGGCGTCTAGCCTACCCGTGACACAGCGTTCGTCACAACACGAACCTACAAATCAGTTAGCAATCCAGAGTATTGGTCCTAGAGATCTGTCATAGGGGCCTGCACCGGGACTCCCGGTCAGGGCTGCCTATGCAGTTTTCAGCACACCACCCCAACACGGTGGGTGGTGACTGACTAGGAGAGTCAGAAAATGTAAGATAAGTTGCTAGGGCAGAAGCTAGGGTGACAAGTCCCAACTGCTAATCCAAATGTGCTATTCCAATACACAAATTGGAACCCTCTAGCTAGCACGTGACCAGTATCATACGGGCAATGAAGGCGCCGCCAAACTACTGAAAAGAACCGTGTCAGCGAGTCAGATTGAAGAATGCAAAGGTGTCAAAGTAAATCATAAACCAGATTGAAGACCATGTTGAGGTCAAAGCACATCTCAGCACACCACCATGAAAGTGGTATACTGCCAGAACCAGAACCAGAACCAGAGCTAGCCGACAGCAAACAAGTCATCGTCAGCGTCGGACGGAGGAGGGTTGTAGTCAGATGTTTCCGTAGATGTTTTTAAAAGTAAATTTTGGATGTCGGATGCTTTATTCCCGTCAATCCGAATTGAATCGAATGTATTCCAATTAATCCAAATTTTTTTAATTTATTCCAATTCCTTCGAATTTATTCGAATTTATTCCAATTCCTTCGAATTTATTCCAATTAATTCGAATGTATTCGAAATTATTGTAATCATTCCGAATTTAGTCGAAATAATCTGAATTTATTCGAAGTTATTCGAATGATTCGGAACTTATTCAAATTTATTCGAATTATTCGGAATTTATTCAAATTTATTCGAAGTATTCGGAATTTATTCAAATTTATTCAAATTTATTCGAATTATTCGGAATTTATTCAAAATTTGTTCGAATTGTTTTTTATTATCATTATTATAATTATTTCAACATGTTATTCGAATTAATACGAATATATCCGAATCAATTCCAATTAATCCGAATTTATTCGAATTTATTGAAAATAATCCGAATTTATCCGAATTTATCGAATTTATCGGAATTTATCGGAATTAATTTGAATTTATTTGATTTTATCCGAATTTATTCGATTTTATCCGAACTTATTCCAATTTATTCGATTTTAACCGAACTTATCCGAATTTATTCGAATTTATTCGAAGTTATCCGAATTTGTTCGAATTTATTCGAATTTATTCGATTTTACTCGAATTGATTCGTGCTGGAAATGACAGCCTGACTAGTTTGTACAGTCAGGTGTCATATCCAGTGTGTCATTCTCGGTGTACAGCTAGTGACCTAGACTCTGTATTTATGTCCTTCTATACGAGTCTAGTGATCCGTTTGTTCCGTCGGCTCTCGGGTCCCCACTGTCTGTTGAGCTGTTTCCAGTAGGTTATGGGCCCACCACGCTTCCACTGCGCAATTCTGATTTATTCGAATTTATTCGAATTTATTCGAGTTTATTCGAGTTTATTCGAGTTCATTCGAATTTATTTAAATTTATCCGAATTCATTCGAATTTATTTTATTTTATCCGAATTCATTCGAATTTATTTTATTTTATATGATTTTATCCGAATTTATTCGATTTTATCCGAATTTATTTGAATTTATTCGATTTTATCCGAATTTATTCGAACTATTTCGAATTTATCCGAATTTGTTCGGATTTATTCGGATTTATTCGGATTTATTCGAATTTATCCGAATTTGTTGGAATTTATTCAATTTTATTCGTGTTTATTCGAATTTATTCGAATTTATTTAAATTTATTCGAATTTATTCGAATTTATTTAAATTTATTCGAATTTATTTAAATTTATCCGAATTTATTTAAATTTATCCGAATTTATTCGAATTTATTCGAATTAATCCGAACTTATTTGAATTTTTTCGAATTATTCGGAATTTATTCAATTTGATTCTGATTGATTTTAGTTTAGTGGAGTTGATAAGAATGTATCAATGTGCTTTCATTTTTTCGAGTTAATCCGAGCCACTGACATCAACGACGAGGTCAACGCGCCCGCAGCCGCAGCCGCTCAGCCACTGACATCAACGACGAGGTCAACGCGCCCGCAGCAGCAGCCGCTCAGCCACTGACATCAACGACGAGATCAACGCGCCCGCAGCCGCAGCCGCTCAGCCACCGACATCAACGACGAGATCAA
>LGRX02035439.1:0-23277 GCA_001247695.2 Cymbomonas tetramitiformis
GTGAGTAACGCGTGGAGTGCGATGGGGCGGTGCCAGTGCCGAGTGTGAGTCACGCGTGGAGTGCGGTGAGGCGGGGTCTTACGTGGAACCTCTCTGCAACCGGTACCCAAACTCGATGTTTTCCCCCTTTCTGTTGCAGCCCTCTCCAACGCCCCCCTTTCTGTCATCCCAGGGGTCACTCGGGAGTGCTTGGGAGCGTATGTGGGCCAGAGATACCGCGCCTGCAAGTTTAAGAACTCATGTCAGGGCCGGAGTCTCCGCATGCGCACGTGCAGATATCCCACCTTTATTCACACATGCGTGCACATGCGTGCGTGTGGAGGCAGCTCCTTCAGGGCCTTTCGTGCGTACTCGTGTGGAAACGCTATATTCAAAGTTCCTCGAGAAAGTCAGTGTATTCGACATGTGATTCAATTTTTATGCTGTATTTTTTCCGGGTTGAACGGCTGACTTGCCACACTGACTGCCACCGCGCATTCACCGTGATTGCATAAAGCCTACAGGAAAAGCCCGGGATAGGGAGGGGACAATAGGAGGTACTTTAAGCACTTCAACGCCATGTAACGCTGCTCCGTGTACTCCACAAGCACACCGCGCCTGATCCCCACATCACAGCGTGTGCCAATTTCAGGCTCATGGCAAACAACACCTCAGGGCCGTGTCAAGCCAAGCGGCAAAAAACCTTGCAGTCCAAAGCTTGGTGCAAACCACAGCTGTTCACAAAGCGCACTTTGCAGTGCCCCCTACAGGGTGCGTGCAAGGTGAAGCGCAAGTTTGGGAGTAAGCAGATTTTCTTTATCTATTTCCAACATAAAGCTACCCTCGATGCACTTGTGTGTCAAGAGTCGGGTATGGGCGGAAGTCTCTGATACCTCTCTTTGATTGCGTCTGGGGCGTCCTTGCCGTCCTTCACAGATATATCGCCAATGGGGAGCCATCTGCTAACGTCCAAAGCGGGAGGCCTCAGACCGTTGTGAATATTTGCGCCAAGTTCGAGGATCAGAAGCAATTCGAGTGATCGGCTACGTAGGTGCACCTGCCATCTGGCTTCCGCGCGAATAGGAAGAACTCGTGCGCCGTGGCGAGCTCGTCCTTGGTGAGAAGCGTGAAGCTGGAACAATCCTCCAGCCCTTCTTCAAGTCCAGGTTCTTTCATCTATTTTGAGGCTTTTGCAGCGCTCTGCAAAAGCACTCGTTCCCGAAAGCCGAGAAGCGCAAGCCACATAGTGGCTTCCAGCTAACGTATGCAGCGACAGCGTCCTAACGTAGACCCCTGCAGCTGAGATGGCAAAAGATGGCATGACGTGGCAGGGCAACGACTGGGGCTGGGTCCACCTTGAAGCAGGCTTTGCAGTTGATGCCGCTGGAGATTTGGCTCTGCACCAACAAGAGTTATGTTAGGTCTTCTTGTCGGGGCACAGGAAAAGCCAGGTGCTCAGCCCCGCAAGTCCTCAGTAGGATTTCCTCTGGTTAAGGTGACGAGATAAGCCCAGAAAATTGAAAGCGGCGCGTCGATAGAATGCGTAAAGATGGCTGGATTCTAATACGAAGCGCGACGCGAGTGTCCACCACAGCGGTATTCTGAGAAGGCAGGACCGTGCAGTCAGGGAGCGCAATGCCAGAGTCTTACCCGAAACCCTTAGCTCCGGAGCCAGTTTTTTCAGGATTAGTTTTTTTCGCCAGAACTTGCAAATTGTGGCGACTTCTGGTGGGAAACAGGCACACGCCTTACACAAGATGACCAAAGGCATGTCTTGAGCTGTCGCGGCATTCAAGTTGCAAGAGCTAGAACTCAAGCTCAACAGGTACCAAAAATGTTACGAAGAAAAATATTTTCGCTCAAATTATGCTCTGCACGAAGCTAGAAGTGACGTGTACCTGTCCAGGCCAGCACGGGCAGGGGCTTTGCGTAAGCCCGCCGTCGCTTGGGTGCGAAAACTGAGCCTTTCTGAAGCCTTCCCGCACACGTGTTGTGATCTGATCGCTAACGACAACATGGCGTACTAGCGTACTGGTGCAGAAAATGTGATCTCTCAGAAAGCTTTGATGGAGCTCTATTGATGACGAGCCTGGCAATTGTTCGCTAGCACTTGTCGTCAAAACGTCAAAACACTCGGCTAAAACTTATTATGAATTATCCGTATGCTGCCCCATCCTTTCGTTTGTTGAGCTTGTTTGCGGATGTTACTTGTGTGTTCTGTTGGGAGCTTGTGACACATGACAGTTGTTAATGCAAAATTATCCATTTTCCTCCATAGTCATCTCATGACATGACATGACATGACATGACATGACATGACATGACATGACATGACATGACATGACATGACATGACATGACATGACATGACATGACATGACATGACACAGCAGACGAGAGATGACGAGAGCGGAGCTGAGTCACAGTCAGACGTAGACGAGAACACATGTTAATCTTAAACAAAAAGTGGAGAGCGGACGGGAGTCGGACCGGGAGATGCACAACAGGACAGGACGAGGAGTAACCACACGATAGAACTCCTGAACTGGAAGACGAGAGCAGAAGGAGAAGCACATCTTTACAGTACCCTTCGTTTGCGGTCAAGTTCTGGATTCTGCAGCTGTATCTTAGCAGACCCAATTTCTAATAATTGAAACTTCCGCTTCACGCTGAGAGGAAGTGCCTGCATCCAGCTTTCTTGGGGCGAACTTGGCGGAAAATATGTTTAACCTTGTTGCACAGCGCGAGCAGGGCCGGCACGGGCTTCCGAGTACCTTCATCTCAGATATTTGGCGACGTCCCAGCTGTATCGAGCGCATGCGTCTCACAAGCGAGTTGGACTATCACCGTGGCTGCGTAAACCACATATCTTTTAACGCCACAGGTGATTGTCGCATTTCTCGACACACGCTCTTTCGCCAACCGTTCTATCCATATCATTTTTCACTCTGCGCGCCCCATTCTTGCCGAATTCTAGTTTTCGATCGCTACACTGCACAGCATGCAGGCGCGTTGACTCGTCTGCGCCGCTGAGTGAGCGCTCGGTAGCTGCCCTCGCTTTGGTCACTGCAAAGGGTCCCGAACGTCAGCACAGTGGACGTCCGAGTGCTCACCGCAGAATGGCCTCCGGCAGATTCTGAGCTAACTATAGGCCTTTGTCTTTGCCATAGTATTCTCAAAATCGATGTGTGTGCTTAGAGATCGCCTGCTCTGTTCAGAACATAAACCGAATATGCCCTTGGTGTCTTCGTGCCCCCATCCTCTGCAGGCGATATGCTTACCTCGGGCTCGGACGATGGGCAGCTCTGCTTATGGGATGTTGCAAGGCGAAAAGTTCGGGTAGGATATTGTCCTCCTCGCCAAGCTTGCAGTTGGCATATTGAAAGCTTGCAACTTGCGGCGCTGATGTGGTTGCGCGCACTTGATGTGCGCGTATCTCGAACCGCACCCCAACCGCTCACAGAATTAAGCTGAAGTGCCTCCTTCAGCTTCACTGTCCTGGAAGCACCCTCAGTCTCAGTCGCGCGCTCAGTTTCAGTCCACTTGACGGGGTCCCTTCTCCTGCAACCGACCTCACGCGCACCATTCTGGTATTAGTCTTCGGTCGCCGTGACCTTGGTCCGTGCGTTCCAGGGAGGGTCATAACTTCCTGTCAGTGTATCGCCTGCACGACTGTGGTATGCTCTCCTTGGGGTTCTTGCGAAGGATCGACTCAGAAGCCGCGCTTCGGCGCTCCGCTGCTTCGCCTCCTAGCCAACCTGGTGCAGCAACCACCCTGGGGCTGCGCAGACGGCGATACGGACAGGCCATACCGCGAATATCTTCTGCACGCGGATCATGCCTGGCACTGGCGACAACATCATTGCCACGTGTGCGGGCGATGCCGAGGTTTAGCCCCACAACCTTACCTCGAGGTCTGTGGAGCCGAAGGTGTGCCAAGCATGGCGGGAGGCATAGTGGCTTGAGCTGGAGAGGGTTGCTCGTGCTAACTGCTGCGGGTTTTACTATATCTAAAGTGTGAGGCGACTTTTCCAGAAAGAGGCCCCCTGTATCCTTGCTTACTTTGCGGGCGCCACCTGGGGGGGGCGGACGTGCACTGCAATTAGGGGCCGGCGCGCCGCAGAGGGGGATAGGCGCTTCGCAGTCAGGGGTAGCTACGCCGTAGTTTGGGGAAGACCACAACATAGTCAGGGGAAGGTTTGTTGCACTGCAGCATTCTGCAGTTAGGGATAGAAACGCCGTGGCAGGGCGTAGGTGCGGCACAGCGTGGAGAGGGCTCGCCGTTACACGAGGGTAGAAGTGCCGAAGTCACGGGTAGACGTTCCCCTTCGAAGGTTAGGCGCGCAGCCGTTGGGAAAAGGCACACGCTGCAGTTACGGGTGCGATTGCCTCACCGAGGGGGGACGCGCCGTAATCACAGGCATACGCCACACTGAGGGGTGGACGTGCCGTAATAACGTACTCATGATCTTTGATTTGCTTCAAGACCATGACACTGCGCACAACAAACACCTAACAATCGAGATATGAGTCATGATTATGACAACGTGGGGTGGACTGGGCAGGTACGCGTGCACAACGTGTCGAAGGAGAAATGCACCACGTTCCGCTGCCACTGCAACCGGGTGAAGAAGATGGTGGTCGAGCCCGACAATCCACACGTGCTCTTGAGGTTTGTCTCACGTGTCTGCTGCCACACAGCCATGGCTTCCGCATGGGACAGGATCGGGCGTGTTTCTCTCAGGACTGGATGCTTCGATCTCGCCTTGGCAAGGCCCTTGCGACGCATCACGGCGTCCTCAACGCCTTCCCCGTCAACGCACACTCCTCGACAGGATCTTCTTGACCTGTTCCCCCTCTGCCCCGCTCGATGCACTCTCCCGGACAAATCCTAATCATACTAGTTCCCTGGCTACACACCCATTCACGCGCTTCCCTCAGCAGAGCCACCTCAAGCCTGCCCCCCTCACGCCCTGCCATCGATGCGCTTCCTTCAGCAGAGCCACCTCAAGCCTGCCCCCTCACGCCCTGCCATCGACGCGCTTCCCTCAACAGAGCCACCTCAAGCCTGCCCCCTCACGCCCTGCCATCGATGCGCTTCCCTCAGCAGAGCCACCTCAAGCCTGCCCCCTCACGCCCTGCCAGCGATGCGCCTCAGCAGAGCCACCTCAAGCCTGCCCCCCTCGCGCCCTGCCATCGATGCGCTTCCCGGCACCAACCCCTCTCAGCAAGCGTCTGCCATGCCGTCTCCAGCCCACTGTAGCGGTGAGAGGCTGCGGGCTGGGAGGCGTCAACAGCGGCGGGGAGGATGGTACAGTACGGAATCATGATCTGAGGTGCGGGCGACGCGGATTTCCCCGGGTCTCCTGTTTATGCCTTGCTCAAAGCCTGAGCTGTGAGTTTATTGCAGGTGCCGAGTACCCGTAAGATAGTCGATCTTGGCCGGCTTGACTCCACGAATAATATAACGTTCTCAACGTGCGGAGGGGCGCCTTTCAGGGAGCACCACACATGCGTTGCCAATGCACGGGATGACGAGGATGATGACAGGGTAAGTCGCTCGTTCGAACACTTCTAGTGCATCAACCGCGACGTCGGGTTCGCTGAGCCATGTTCCACGTGGCCGGGCACACCTCTGATCACTTTCCCGCATCCACGTACCGTGGAACGCCCTCGGACCACTTGCCCGCATCCACGTACTATAGGCCAACAAATCTAAAGATCTCCACAAGGCCAACATGAAATGGGCGATATGTTGGGGAAATGAACGGTCGATCTATTCAATGGTGTATGGTGTCACGTCGACGATGACGATTGGTTTATGATCAACAATGAGGTCGATGACACAATCCAGACTCGCGACACGTTGACGACTCGTTTCATATGATGACGAGACGAGAGACACGGGCAATCTAGGAACTTTGGACGATGCGACGATGGCATCGTGTCATCATACAACACTGCGATCGGAGATTGTTAATTCACTGATCACAATATAGCTTTGATAAATTGTGTACGTATGGAAGTCAGTAATCTGCCTAGGTTCATCGTTATAAAGAGGGGTCCCTGGACCCCCCTCGGACCACTTGCCCACATCCACGTAATCTGGAACCCCATCAGACCCCTAGGCCCCCTTCACATGTCCTGTCACCCCCTTGGACCACTTGGCAACATCCACGTGCCGTGGCGCCCCCTTAGAATAGTTAGCAACCTACACATTCCCTCTTAACCCACTCACCCCTCTTATCCGTCTCGCCCCCTCACCCTTGTCACTCCTGTTCTTCTCCCCCCTTTCACTCTCCCCCACCATTCAGATTGCATTCTTCCCCCGGACCCCTCTCATCCCTCCCTCTCCTTTCATCCCTCAGTCTGATCTCCGGTCGGTGTGTGGTGTGCAGTACCGCGCGTTCTTCACACCATGGAACGAGGGCTGCAGCAACGTAGCTATCAGCCAGACTGCCGTGCGGATCCCCTTCACTCTCTCCAGCACCGTTCCGGCAGCCATGCTGTGTTACTCGCATCATGTCGCATGAAGCAGCCGTGGCTCTGTTGCCTCTCCCACAGCATCCCCATAACCGGTTGTCAACTCGAGGACAGCCGGTGAGCCTCTCTGCAACGGGCCGCCTGAGCTCACAGGCTCTCAGCTGCACTTTCCACAATCCGCAGACTACGTCCCGAGGAGAATGTGTTCTCCCCCCCTTATCTCCCCCCTCGGTCCACCTCTCCGCACTGCTCCTTGTGTCCCCCCTCGACCCACCTCTCCGCACTGCACCTTGTGTCCTCACTGGATCCACCTCTCCGCACTGCTCCTCGCGTCTTTCCTCTCTCGACTCGTCTCTCCTCTACCAAAGGGCAATTCGACTTTCGATGCGCTGGTGCGGAGGCTGAAGGGGTTGGTGGAGTGCGGGGGCTGGCGGGCACTTCTCAGGAGATCTTCAGCATTTCTCTATCTGCGCATCGTCCTTGGCTCTTGGCCGTCGGTTCAAGTGACTGTCATCTGAGAGTTTACGACCGGCGCTTCATGCCAACGGCAGGTGACCTCAGCACCGGCTTCCGCCCTCAGTGGCCGACCGTTCCCGACCCTGATACCAGCTTCCATGCGCCCGGAGCAAAGGGCTACGTGTGGATGAGTTCACATGCCAGTGATTCTCACTCTTCGCTTGGGCAGCGCGAGACGGTGGCCACGTGTTCAGAGTGCGCTGCACCGCACAAGTCACATGGGCTGCTTACCGACTTCTTCATCAGCATGTGCATCGAGTGCACCTGAGCGGTGCGGGGGCGGGGAGCGCGTCGTTGGCGCTCAGGGCCCAAGCAGGGTCGAAAGAAGGAGGCTGGGCGCATAATGCGAACATCTCCCAAGCTCGGCACCCGACTCCAAGTGGACCCCTCCTCGTGCATTACAGGCACGTGGCACCCCTGTTCACCCTTGCCTCCCTTGTGCATCACAAGTTAGAAACCCCCCTCTTCACCCCTGCATCACTGGTGAGCAGCCCCCGTCTCCGGCCCTGCCCTCCGTGTGCACCATAGGTGAGCAGCCCGTGTCTCAACTCCTGCCCTCCGTATCGCTTTCTCATCCTTTGTGTAGCTGTGCTCCTACAGTGCGCCTCCACCTCCGTGTTAACCCCTCTCGTGTCCCGCGGTCCCCGGGTTCCTCTCCCCAGGGAGCTTCTGGGGGACGAGGGGGGTGTTGGTACAAAGGAGAGTCTGCATTTGGAAGTGTGATCGTGGGCGAGGGGGATGTTGGTACAATGGAGAGTCTGCATTTGGAAGTGTGATCGGGGCGAGGGGGTGTTACAATGGAGAGTCTGCATTTGGAAGTGTGATCGTGGGCGAGGGGATGTTGGTACAAGGAGAGTCTGCATTTGGAGGTGTGATCGGGGGCGGGGGGGTGCTGTTACAATGCAGGGGTCCGCATAAGCCGCTGTGGGACACACGTCCTTGCCAGCTACCTAGGTTGGTTGCCAATGCCATCACGCATGCCTGAGTTCGTCACACGTGAGACGAATGCACCGCGGGATACATGGAGTGTGTCACACGGCGCCTGACCCAGCTATGACCATCTCCCCCATAAATCACTGCACAACTTTCATATCCACTCTCATGACTGACCGGGCACCACCCTTCATCCCATGACGTTGTGGCGGGTGCTGTGCTGGGGTTGCAGGCGGCAGCATCTACCTCTTTGACGTGCAGGTGTGTCTTGGGAGTCTCTAGCAGCACGCACAACTCCGCGTTTTCCTGTTCGACCTTGCCTTCAGATGCATTTTGCCTTGGTCCTCATCGTGGGGTCCTCCACAGGCTTGCCAACACTAGAGGCAGAGCGGCGCCGTCTCATGCAGAGGGCCGAGCGGGGAGGAGGGAGGTTGGGATATCTGGTCCTGTATCCAGGGTGCTCTGCCAGGAGCCGCACAAAACCTCCATGGCGCTAGCAGCAGTAGAGGAAGGCAGAGTGGGGCACCTGTCGGTGGCCGGGCCCGTGCTGGTGGCGGTGTTGGAGGTTGTCGGAGGACGCCGCAGCACTCACCAATACCTTCCAGTAGTGGGTCCGGGGAGGTGAGAGCCTCGCAACTCGCAACGATGTCACACACGTCGCCCTCAGAGGAGATGCCTCTTGCCCCACACGTCGCCCTCGGAGGGTGCTCTGTGTACTTGTTCGCCCGTTGATGCGTCCCGGGCTCCCGAGGCCGCCTCGCACCAGCTGGATTTCAGCAGCTGACTTGCAGCAGATGCGTCTGAAGTGCACCGTCCGCCGCCCGCAGCCTTGAGCCACTCTGTGTCTTGAGGGATCCCTCCGCACACTGCAGCAGGCCGCCCGCGCAACCCCTCCCGAGGCCTGCCGCAGGCCCCATGCGGCGACTGCAGCTGTGCTCATCGCCAGATGTAATCGACCCGGCCCGGGGGACTTTGTGTGCTCACTCGCACGGGCCGCGTGGGGAGTGCCTATCGTAAGTGCCATTCAGGTAAAGGGGAGTGAGCCGAGGGAGAGACTGGTGGGAAAGTTAGGGTGAGTGCGGGAAGAGAGGCTGAATGGCGAAGTACTGGGGGGGAGGCGCGGGGGTGGGGGCGGCCTCAGGAAGAGGCATCTGACCCAGAGGAGTCCGAAATGCAGGCCGAAGAGGATGAGGAGGAGGAGGAGGAGGAGGAGCCAACAATCGCGGGATTGCCGAATGAGGTGTTTGTGGAAGCACTGGTGTGCCTGAGCCCTGCCGTCACCTTTGCCGCTTGCAGCCTCGGTTTTAGAATTCGGGGTGGGAATAAGCACAAGAAGCAATTAACACTGTCCATTACACAAGCTTAATAGTCCGTTCGCTGATCGAGCAGACACTCAGCGACCACAGTCACGCAAATGTGTATTTCATTTTCGCATTTTCGGGGCCTCGTTTGTTGGTGGGAGTGGGGTGCTAGATGGATGATGGATGGTGGGAGTGGGGTGCTAGATGGATGATGGATGGTGGATGCTGAATGGAGGGGTTGGGGTGCTGGGGTGCTGGATGGATGATGGATGGTGGATGATGAATGGAGGGGGTTGGGGTGCTCGGGTGCTGGATGGATGATGGATGGCGGGAGTGGGGTGCTAGATGGATGATGGATGGTGGATGCTGAATGTAGGGGGTTGGGGTGCTAGATGGATGATGGATGGTGGGAGTGGATGCTAGATGGATGATGGTTGGTGGATGCTGACTGGAGGGGTTTGGGTTGCTGGGGTGCTGGATGGATGTTGGACCAATGATACGTGGAAAGCGGAGGATGGGCAGAAATGGATAAAGATGTATTTAGTGTGCAGCGCCAGAATGAGTAAGGGGAGGAAGGGGTGGTGATGGGGGTGCGGCGCTGGATTGATCATCTGTGGAAGAATGGGGAGGGAGGGGTATGCTATCTATGTTTGAAGGATAATGGATGGGAGAGGAGGCTGTGGGTGGATGGACGGGAAAGGTGGAAAGGGTGCTGGATGATGATGGGTGAAAACCGGTGGGAAGGCGCAGGGTCTGGTGCGGTACCAGACTGACTGACAGGTGGAATGGGAGGGGGTTGTGTGTGCTGCCCGGTTGGGGACTCGCAGATGGAGCTCAAGCGTGCAGGTGAGCGCGGCGCCGCCCTGCGCCAACTCAGGCACCCTCGTGCATCTCATTCTGCCTCCCTCTGCCCTCGCCGCCTCCTGATTGGTTCCTTGGCGCAGATACTGCTTCGTGCAGGTCCCACCTTGACGCGCGACAAGGGGGGGGGAAGTAGGGCGTGATCGAAGCAGATCTTGGAAGGCATTGTAGTGGGGTTGGGGGGGTCCATGGGCAAGGGAGAAGGACAAGGGGGTGGGGGGCAGGGCGAGCCCTTGCGCGAGGAAGCCACATCGGGGCTCAGGCGCACTGCACCAGCGGTATCCTCCTGCTCGAGGGCGCGGCCTCCGCCACCACGGAGGTGCCTCCCGCCGCCCAGGCCTCACGCTGCCTTCTGCTTCACTGATTGGCCATCTCGCCGCGCGTTGCCACTGAGCCACAGCCCACCCGCACTAGCAGGGAACGAGCAGCACCGCCCCAGGCCCCGGCTCGATTCAAAGGTCCCCCAGCGTGGTTGTGCAGAGACTTGATCATCGGGAAAAGTTGCTCCGGTGCAATGGCGCGCTGCATGAGAGAGGCGCTGAGAGGGGGTTGGCCGAGCTGTCCGTGGCAGGGGCTCTGGGGGCAGCTCTGAGGCACCCCGCAGGGTCCCTGCCATGTGGTGCGTGTGGGCCGGAGATGTCAACGGTTTTGAGGGGATGCAGGGAGAAGACACGTGGCACCCGCCCAGCAAGCTGAGGCGTGTGCTTGGGCGTCTTTACCTGCAGGCGCGTGCTGAGAGGATGCTTTCTCTTCCTGTCTGATAGCATGAGCAGGCGGCTTTGCCCACTGCTAGGAGGGCCGTGCTGGGAGGGCGCTCTGCTTGGATGGTGCCTGCGGAACCGCGGCAAGGGCTGCGCCTGTATTGGCTCACGCTATATACTGTTGGCCGGAGCAGCTGCGAAAACAGTAGTGCCGGGATCCTGAAGCTCTGCTGGTGGCGGCGCAGAGGGCAGCGGCGCAGCTGGGCCGAGCCGAGCGTCTCGCGCAGAGCTCCGAGCTGGAGGATCCTCTGGAGGTGTCCGAGGATGAGGGTGCCGCCGCAGAGGAGCTGCGGGCCGCTGCCTCCAAGCTGTATGAGCAGGCCCTGGTGGTGAGCCACGTCCGCCCTGCTCTCCCCTCCCTGGCAGATTTCCCCTTCAGCCCGCGCTCCACCGGAGCAAGCAACGGAGCTCAGGGCTCTGCGCACCTGGAGATTGAGATTGAGATTCCTTTGCATGAACAGCTTTGCCCTCATCGCACCACGCCTCCGCCCCGAGAATCCACTGCGAGCCCTGATGGAGCCCTGCGCCCTGCCGCTGATCGATGCGCCGACCTATCCCCTCCCCCTTCATCCCCAGAACCGCATGAGCTTGACGCCCCGCTCGCTCTTGAGCTTGACGCCCCGCTCGCTCTTGAGCTTGACGCCCCGCTCGCTCTTGAGCTTGCCGCCCCGCTCGCTCTTGAGCTTGACGCCCCGCTCGCTCTTGAGCTTGACGCCCCGCTCGCTCTTGAGCTTGACGCCCCGCTCGCTCTTGAGCTTGACGCCCCGCTCGCTCTTGAGCTTGCCGCCTCGCTCGCTCCTGAGCTTGCCGCCCCGCTCGCTCTTGAGCTTGCCGCCTCGCTCGCTCCTGAGCTTGCCGCCCCGCTCGCTCTTGAGCTTGACGCCCCGCTCGCTCTTGAGCTTGACGCCCCGCTCGCTCTTGAGCTTGACGCCCCGCTCGCTCTTGAGCTTGACGCCCCGCTCGCTCTTGATCTTGACGCCCCGCTCGCTCCCTCTTGTGCTTGACGCCCCGCTCGCTCCCTCTTGAGCTTGCACGCGCACCTGTAGCTGCTGCTTGATGCGAGGGGACGTGCGCAGCACGTGCGGCGGCGCCAGCGCAAAGCAGATCCCTTTCATGGCGGTGCGCCTCCTTTACGCCCGGCGGCCGCATCAGGCCGCAGCTTCAGCCCTCATGCCATCAGTGCCACGCCGGAAAGGGAGGGTGGGGGGTTGGCGACACCCCACATTGTTCAGACGGGGGAGGAGAGAACGGGCTCAGGACTCGCCAAGCAGCGTTGTGAAGGGGCCCGGGGGGTAGGGGGTGGGGTACACAAAATATGGTTAAGGGTAGGGTGCGCGTAGTTGGCCGCGTGTCTGACCACCTCCACGGTAGCGATCGTAGCGTTCGGAGTTTTGATCGCACGCGCATTTCAAGCACTGTCCCGAAAAGCTGACTTCCAAGGTTTTTAACCATGGGGCATACCCTACCATATCTGGAGGAATCGATCAGGAAGAACGGTTGAACTTTTTTTGTTACAGTCCTATACCCCCTGATATAAATGCACCCGAAACCCCCCAAAACCTTCAACGAGTGCTATATTCCGAAGAGTGTGCCACACTAATTAGGTCATTGGGCATACTCTAGAAAATTTTGGTCAAAAAAGCTAGGGCCAATTTTTTTATAAATCGGGGTTTTTGCAGATACCAGCAAAAACAGGGGTTTGAGAAGGAAATCGAGCATATAAAAAAATTGGCCCTAGCTTTTTGAGTGAAAAAATTTGAGGGTACTCCCAAGTCATAGTACTAAAGGGTGCCGCCTTCGGAATATAGCACTCGTTGAAGGTTTTTGGGGGTTTCGGACGCATGAAAAAAGGGCATTTTACAGAGAAATTATTGTTACAAAGTCCCTAGAAAACACCCTAAACATGATATTCGAGGTTCGGCAAATTTTTGGTAGCAAGAGGAAGGGGTGCCTAAAACCATATTTTTTACCCAAGGTCCAAAAGTCAAGTATAGAATTAATGTGATTTAAATACCGAAAATACCCAAAAGTACGCGCACCCTACCCTTAAGAGGGCAGAGGCAGGGTGGGGGCTGGGGGACACCGAACATCATTGTGAAGGGGCTGGGGGCTTGCATGCAGGATGCCGAAGTTGCAGTGGAGAGTGGCGTGGACCGTGGGCGAGCAAACTATCAGGCACGCTCTTGCCCGAGCCATGAAGCTTAGCGCCGGCGTGTTCCGCCCGGTGTTGACACGTGGCGCAAAGGGCCGTCCAGATCGTTGAAGGGCGCGCCTGCAAATGACTGTCGGATGGGCGTGCGCACACTTGGGCCCAGGGGAAGCAGCGGCACAGCTGCTGGGGGTATCATTGGCTGTGCCGTACGGTCCGCCAGCGCCAGTGCATCCACGAGTGGGAGGCGATGAACGTGGAGGCAGCGCAGCTCACTCCGTGGTAGCTCGGAGAGTGGAGAGGGTGCTGAAGAGCTGCGGAGGTTGGGCAGGTGGGGCGTGCTCTGGTGCTGCTAGGAAGACATGAAGAAGCCCTCCAGGCCGTCGATGCGGCATACGAGGTGCTCATCCCACGGCCCTTGTAGAACTGACTGCGCACATCTGTATGAATACGCGATGCCGTTAGATACCAATGGTGAGGTGAGGGGATGGGAGGAGGGGAGGCGTGCGGGAGAGGCTCAGAGGCAAGAGGGGGAGTGGGGGCATGGTTGGAGGGGAGGCGTGCGCGAGGGGCGTGGAAGCAAAGATGCGAGGGGGCGAAGAGGGGGGCAGGTGTGCTTAGAGATGAGGTGGCGGGTGGCAGGTGAGCTGGAGTGAGGAGCTGGAGGCGCTGCGAGCTTCCCTTCACGAGCATCTAAACATAGCGGTGGAGCACGATGCGGGGCATGGCAGTGACAGGGATGAGGATGCGGCCAGCGAGGACCCCCCGGGAGGTTGTGGGGAGGAGGGAGCTGGGCAGATGGAGGCGGACGAGGTGCCGCCCCAGGTTGCAGACAGCCTGGAGGCTGGACCTCGTGCGCACGCCGGCAGGGGCCCACGGAGTGCGCTGGAGAGCCAGGGCGCGGCGGGGCGGAGCGCGGAAGGCCCGGAAGGAAGTGCAAGGGAAGACGCTGTGGCGAGGAAGCGAGCGCGGCGGGATGGGCAGGCGGGGGAGGGGTTGGCCTCCACCGCCCCTTCACCGTTCGATGCAAACCCTTCCGACGCGTCTGGAGAGGCAGGGGAAGGATCGCAGTGCGCGGAGCCTGCCGGTATACTCATGCACCTCTCTCCACACACCACGTCTGGTTCTTTTTTCTGCTTGGTCTGCATCCTTTGTATCATTGGCTGGCTCCGGTGAGTTTCGCCGGAGCAACTGGAGGCGGGAGATGCGAGGAAGCGCGTCCAGTGGGTGCTTTACACATCAGTATGAATATGACACTGTATGCTGTTTCTACACTGTAGATTGCCGAATTTCAGATGATCCTTCCATCTTTATGGAATAGGTTGTTACGAACTTCTGATGATGCCGTTTGGCTGATTTCGCTGATATGCGATTCCGTTAGCAAACCATGTCAAAAGAGTTTCGTGGTCATTTCTACTGCTGTATTGTGTCCCGGAGCTCCATGTGTCATTCTGCTCTACTGCAGCAGGAGTCACGGGTTCCGATTTCAGAAACCTCTAAAATTGCATTGCACTCCGATTTCTACAGAATCGCACACAGCCATGGAGGGTGCCAGTATAAGCCCGCCCTGGATGGTTCACCCCCCTGGCATGCGGCAGGCGTGGGGCCAAGGATGGGCTCACAGGGCGAGATTTATGATTCCGCAGGGGCGGCGGAAGGTGGGGTGGGCACGGAGGAGGAGAGCGGTGCGCTGGGGGACACGGAGGCCACGGGCGCAGACTCCGAATTGGAGGCCAGCTCCGAGGACAACGAGGAGGCTGAGCTAGAGGCCGGCTCGAGGCAGCGGCGCTCGAGACCAACCTCTAGACAGCATAGCATCTTTAATCGTGTTTTTGGCTCGGTGAGATACTGACACCCTGGCAAGTCCGTCTCGCTCGTCATGTGCTCACACCGCGGCGGCTTGTCATGTGCTCACACCGCGGCGGCTTGTCATGTGCTCACACCGCGGCGGCTTGTCATGTGCTCACACCGCGACGGCTTGTCGTGTGCTCACACCGCGGCTACTTCCCGTTGCGGACCTTCGCAGGTGCGGGCGCGCCCCATGCCCTGCCTAGACAGGTCGTGCACGCGGCTGCTGCATCGTATGCCGGCGGGCTCTATGCAAGCCAGCTGTCGGTGGCCCACAGGCGGCGCCAGGTCTGCTGAGCCCTCGTGCAACGAGAGTCGGCGCTGAGCATTGTGAGGAGGAGACTCAGATCGACCGGGTCAGAGAGAAGTGGTCCAACGGGGGGCGGGGCGTACAGGAGGTAGACGACGGAGAAGAAGAAGATACGGATGATGACATGGACACAGACGATGACAGCCTGATAACGGATGACATTCTGATGAACAGCAGTGAGGACGAGGTGCGTGCGGGGCAGGCGTTTCAAGGCTTGCCGCCGAGCGAGGTGCGGAGTGCCAGGCAGTGTGGGGTTGTATGCCAGATCCTCCTGCAAGTGCGCTGCCACAGGTAAAGACAGGGCCAGTATTGCCACAGGTAAAGACAGTGCTGGTATTGCCACAGGTAAAGACAGTGCCGGCATTGCCACTGGTAAAGACAGTGCGGTATTGCCACGAGTAAAGACAGTGCGGTGTGCCACAGGTAAAGACAGTGCTGGCATTGCCACAGGTAAAGACAGTGACGGTATTACCACAGGTAAAGACAGTGTTGGTATTGCCACAGGTAAGACATTTTGATGTGCCACAGGTAAAGGAACAGTGCCGGTATTGCCACACAGGTAAAGACAGTGCTGGTATTACCCACAGGTAAAGACAGTGAAACGGTATTGCCACAGGTAAAGACAGTGCTGGTATTGCCACAGGTGAGTCAGTGCATTGCCACAGGTAAAGACAGTGCCGGTATTGCCACGGGCCAAGGCAGTGCCCGGTATTGCCACAGGTAGAACAGTGCCGGTATTGCACCACAGGTAAAGGCGGTGCCGGTATTGCCACAGGTAAAGACAGTGCTGGTTTTGCTACAGGTAAAGACAGTGCTGGTACCACAGGTAAAAAGACAGTGCCGGTATTGCCACAGGCAAAGACAGTGCCGGTATTGCCACAGGTAAGGCAGTGTCGGTACTGCCACAGGTAAAGACAGTGCCGGCATTGCCACAGGTAAAGACATTGCTGGTATTGCCACAGGTAAAGACCGTGCCGGTATTGCCACAGGTAAAGAAGCGGTGCTGGTATTGCCACGGAAGTAGAACAGTGCTGGTACCACAGGTAAAGACAGTGCCGGTATTGCCACAGGTAGGGACAGTGCTGGGTATTGCCACAGGTAAAGACAGTGCCGGTATTGCCACAGGTAAAGACAGTGCCGTTATTGCCACAGGTAAAGACAGTGCTGGTATTGCCACAGGTAAAGACAGTGCTGGTATTGCCACAGGTAAAGACAGTGCTGGTATTGCCACAGGTAAAGAGACAGAGCTGGTATTGCCACAGGTAAAGAGACAGTGCTGAGGTATTGCCACAGGTAAAGACAGAGCCGGTATTGCCACAGGTAGAACAGGGCCAGGTATTGCCACAGGTAAAGACAGAGCCGGTATTGCCACAGGTAAAGACAGTGCCAGTATTGCCACAGGTAAAGACAGTGCTGGTATTGCCACACGACGGAGACGTAATGACTGCATTTCCTGGCACTGGCAGGTGGGCGATGGCGATCCGACGTGGATACAACGTTACAAGGTCGATGACTACCCCTTCATCGAGCGCTGGAATCCCCCTGAGATGCGCACTCGGCATGCACCTTGGCTCTTGGTGTGGGGCAAGTAGCATTTTATTTGGCCCACTTCCCCCAGCAGACAAGCCTGCGCTGCCCCCTCCCCCAAGGGCCACACCTGAGGAGCCTGTCTGTGCAAATGCAAGTGCCAGGTGAGAGGCCTCGTCGGCCCAATGGCTGGGATCACTCTGATACTGTTGGGAGTGGCAGGCAATCCTGTTTTATCAGCTTGTGATCAACGGTGGGGTTTGGCGTGAGCAGGGCCACCGCAACATGCGGACGGTGAAGGATGTGTCCTTCTTGGGCCCCCATGAGGAGTGAGCAAGCCCACGCTCCTCTTCCTCGCGGCTTCCCTGATTTAGTGCCATCTGACGGACGTGTGCGCATGCTAGCTGCTCCAATCATTCTTGGAGGCTCATACCTGTTATTACACGTCGATGTTACATTACCTGTTCTGCCTTTTCTACTCAGAAAATATGATATGGGAAGTCCAGCAGCGGCTAACATGAAGGATTGAACGCGAGTAACCGTTGAACGCGATTAACATTTGACCAGTAGGTCGGTCACCTTGATCAGGGCATGAGAGGCGAAAGTTGGAGGTGACAGGTACGTCGCTTCTGGTAGCGACAATGGCGCGATGCTGATATGGTGCCGGTATAGTGGGCGTCTTTTGTTTCAATATAAAGGTGCGCTCAGAACAACCGGGGAAGCAAGCCACCACCCTACCTGCCCTACCTGCCACGTGCCTCTTCACGCACTGGGTCGCTGTCATTTCGTTGGTGTTGCTTCAGGTGGCGATCGAGCCACTGCACTTGATCATGGTTAGCTTGGTCATCAGCGTCTGCGGTGATTTGCTGTTGTCGCAGGGGACAGTGAGGTCGTCAACTGTATTCAGGCCCACCCCATCGACCCCGTCATTGCATCTTGTGGGTGAGTGCCTCATCATGCTTGGCCCTACTGTGACACTATCAGTGACCCTTTTCATGCTATAGAGGTTGCTGCATGCTTCTTTCTCCGCCCCTTTTCTTGAAATATGGGTTAAGATCCGTTGCGACTTCGTGTAATTGATGCATTGTCAAGACCCAATAGTCTCTGCCCGATCATCCTGTGACAGAAGCTTGCTCCGTCATTCTCTTGACATTGTTCACAAATCAGACGGCGCAGCACGTTGCCTCGTTCCATTTTAACGTGATTTGATGAACAGGATTGATACCACGGTGAAAATATGGACGCCGCAAGATGGCCGAACAAGACTTCCAAGTAGTTTGCGTTCGAATAACTTTCCAAAACGTCGATTCCGATTCACTCCAGAGAGTGATGAGACAGATGAGTCGTGATGTTACCATGGGTTGATGGGGCTTCAAAGTTCTCTGCAAAGTTTGTGCTCTCCGATAGCAGATGCGCGTTTGCTATATAACCCATTCGAATCAGTCCTGACAACAGTGTGAAAGCAGGCAAGTGCATGCGCGCCGGACTCGTGACAGGATGTTCTAACCACACAAACGGACGCGCTTGAGAGTTTGCAAGGTTCATGCCCATGGGGCGCATATTCAAATAAATTGGCGACACAAATAATAGTTTATGTCACCCAAGACATCTCTAGCTGCACGAGCATCGAATGGCTAACAAACAAAATATGATGAAATCCACGGTATTTTTGTTTGCAATTGCTGGATCGGTATTGTTAATTATTAGTCTATGCTCTGCGCTCCATCAAATACTAGTTGTGATATTTACATATGTCGCAATGCACACAGTGACTATATACTGTATAGTAAACTAGTTTGAAATCACATTACAACTTCCTTTCGTCGAATATTGACATTTATACTAGTAATTCTACGATACGTTGATTCTCCGCAAGTGAAACTTTGCAGATATCTTTTCCACGAAGTTAGCATCAAGGCGTGTAATCGGCTTCGAATACGAAACCGCCGAATTCAAACTATAATGACAAAAGGGTTGTGTGTATGCGCTGTTGTGTGTATGTGTTAGTGACACTGCAAGCAGCCGATTTGAAAAGCGATCATATTAGCACGACGACGTATAATACGATAGTAAATCAGGGAGCCCCTGATCAGCTCAAGTTGAATTCCTGCGCTGCGACTGCGTAGTGTGCGCCGCGCTGATGCGTTTTTAGCGGGTAGTTTGGGTGTACGCTTGTGACTAGGGAGGCACACACTACATGACTACATTCAGCAGATGAGCACAGTTTCCACAACGAACGCACAGTTGTGCTGCACACTGGGCATCATCGCGACGAGCATCGTCCGAACATCGACTACCCGCGCATTGAGCTCGGGTGCGTGGACTGGACATCGAGGGTATACATGGGGCTTCGGCGGGGGTACGTGTACTTGGACTTTGTAATTGGACAAAGCAAGCGCCCAGCACGGTAATGAGTAATGCATTGCGCACGGTACTCAGGGCGCGCTTGAGGACTGAATACAATAGATTAAAGAAGGCACTGCGCATTGAACACGCGCTCAATTGTCAGCTCCTCCATTGCTCCCTACCTTCCTGTAGAGCTTATACACACCGTGGAGGCTCCGTGGCGCACATAGCCACCCAGTGGCATCACACACACGGCGCCCTCCGGATGGATAATACGTATTTCCGATTTTCTCAACTGTGAATATGCCAATAGAAAGTTAAGCTTCAATCGAATGGAAAATTCATCATTGACATATACCAATGGCGAGGGGTGGACTCCAACCTCCGGCGTGCATATCTGATGACAATATAAATACATATCGAGGTCATCCATCTCATACAATAGCTAATATTAAAAACCAATTTCAGAAGCCGCTAGCATGTCTGTGAAATTGCTCATATGACGGAGTCTCTCGTAATCCTGTAGATGCCAGCACAAAGTTGGGACACTTCGAGATCCGCCCCGCTGCTCGAACGAGAGATTGTTTAATCGACCTAGAAACAAGTAGGGCTCTAGTTTATTGCTACGAACGAACAACAAAATAGTTTGGCAACTTAAAGGGAGGCCTGCTCCCTTTCTTCCCCCTCCACCAGAGGCGTCCATGGAATGTCCTGCCACGAAAAACACATTTTGATACGTTAGCAAAGGGCATGGATGAGACATCAATCACGCATCAAAACATCAGCACTATTGCCGCTGCACTGTCAAAGCAAGTCCAGTATGGAACGAATTATGGGGCATGCGGCTTAGCAACGCGGGGCCACGTTGAGCGTGTCGTAGTAACCCAAGTACTTCCAGTGGTCTGAGCATTGCTCCAGACATATCGATAAATCTCGTGAAGGAGCACTGAGCTAACTTCATGTGACATATGAGGTATGCATATGTACATTTTGGCTCGGCAGCAGTGTGCACTCTACCTGCTTCAAGCTCTTCCCCGTGGTCCCACCCCATGCCAAACTTTTGGAATATCTCGGATCGGCCGCTTGCAGCATTTTCAGGGTGCCATGTGATACACATGGAGGAAACCCCTCCTGAAGAATACCAGAGACAACTCACTGAGAGATAAGATGGCAACAGTTTTGCACACATGTCATCGCCTGAGTGACACTCTTGAGACTCTGGGTTAAAATATGAGGCACTTCTCTCGATGCTTGGGACGCTTGATCACAAGTGAGTGGATTCCTCAACTGCTTGGGACGACCGCGAAAGACGACCCCAAAATGCAAGTGGAGAAGTATCAGCGATAGTACAAATACAGAGGCAGCCAGCCACTCACCATTGTTTGCCTCAGTCTTATCCAGAAGCAAATTCCTTCGCCGGCCGTTGCGTCCGGCGCTTCCGACACCGACTGTGATCACCGCTGCGTTCTCCCACTCGAGTATACCTTCCACGTAGTCTGCCTGTGGTGGTTCACATTGAAAGTTGGAACCGAGAGAGAAAGCCCCGGCGGGCATAGCGCAGGCTTCCTTGGATGCAGTGCGGATGCAGGTGCACTTGAGTGCAAAGTGTATCGTTCACCAAGGCAGCGGTGCATCCTTCACGGTCTCTGGCACATGTATTCCGCGGGCCTCTTCGGGGCGGCCCGGTAGAGCTCCTGCGGGCCTCTTCGGGGCGGCCCGGTGGAGCTCCTGCGGGCCTCTTCGGGGCGGCCCGGTGGAGCTCCTGTGGGCCTCTTCGGGGCGGCCCGGTGGAGCTCCTGCGGGCCTCAAGAGGATCCCGCAGTGCGCTCCGTGGATCCCTTTCGCTATCCCAGCAGTCCGCTCAGCGTGGCGCATGCCTGCAGGCGGACCTGCGGGGGAGGGTCGATCTGACCCGGCCTTTTCTTCCACTTCCGGCTGTGATTTGCTGCCCATATTGCCGCCACGAGTTCGCTCCTGGGGCAGGCGACACGGCAAGGAGTACCCGCAGTTTCAGAAGTCGAACTGCGCCCCCTCCCCGAGAAGCCGGTTCCAGGCCACCTCCCCTGGGGCGGCCCGTGCTAAGCCCATGGGGCACAGAAAGTCGCGGTTCTTGTACTTACATGCCGGTTTGTTGGTGATCCGCGGTTTCCATGGTATGGCCTAAGAAGTCCTCGATGAGAATACCAGCCTCAATTGCGCATTTGGAGGTTCCAAGCACCTTAGCGCCTGCCGCTCTCTCTGCACCCCCACCGCACACTCCGGCACCTCCGCCTCTCTCACCGCCTGGCACCCCCACCGCACACTCCGGCACCTCCACCTCCTCACCGCCTGGCACCCCCACCGCACACTCCGGCACCTCCGCCTCTCTCACTGCTCCGCACCTCCACCCTCCGTCACTACTCGGCACTTTCACCCAGCTCTTTGGCACCTCCACGTCTGTCACTGCTCTACACCTTTGCCTCGTCCGCCCAACCGCCCGCTGTTTAGCCTAGGTACCGAGGTTACGTTCAACTCTGTACGGATTGACATTTGTTACAAGTTCGCGTCGCCATGTGCAACGCTTCGCACAAGTCCATCGTAAGCCCAGCGCTGAAGACAGAATATGTTTATCAACCGCGCGATTGGAATAGTCGAAGTCGCGCGAAAATAGAAAAGAGGGGTCTTTGCTTGAGAGACGCCTAACGTTTGGGGAGGAGTTGACCGACCAGGTGAGTACCTGTTGCGGGTCTCGTCAAATCCTCTCCCTGCTCTCCCCTCGGCTTGCCCCGGCGGGAGCTCAGTTTTTTTCTGGGGCGCTCCTTGGAAGCCCCTTTCCGCGTACTTCTTCCCTCCCTCCCTCGTCGGGATGAGGCGCCCCAGTCCTCCTCCTCCCACTCCTCCTCCCAGTTGGCGGCTTGCGTTAGGGCACAATGCCTCGAGCTGCCACTGAGTTTGCGTAACCGCACCGGCTCGGAACTCTGACGCGCGCCACTCATAGGCATGCTTGCTGCCCTTCTGCGAAAAAGCTTACTATCGGTAGCCATTTTTCGCAGCGGCTTCCAAGTCGCGTGTCGCGTACCCGCGCTGTGCGAGACACCTGCTCCGAGGGGCAGCGAGGTGCCTTGAGGGCAGCTTGCTGCTGAAAACGGTGTCATTCCCTGCAGGCAAGATTAGTCGAGCGAGTCAAGAGGCGTTCGATGAAAGCGTGTCTTCCGTTGGAGAACAATCCCCTTTGTTCCACTTTCACTTTGACGCGTGTGCCTCAAAATACTTGTGTTTTTCTGAATCTAAGCAGGCGAAACCGCTTGCCATCGTCGGAAACGTTGTGCAGTTCCTTTAATGAAGTCCCTCAAGAGAAGCCGGTTTGCCAGCGTTTGCTCGTCTCCACGCAGTACGCGAATGTTTTTCGGTATAAGATCAGGCGTCGTGCTGGTGCGATAAAGGAATTGGGAATATTGCACACCATGATTGACTTGGTCGTCTACCCGTAATTTGGGTCACTTTGCTTTCCGTTACTGAGCATACGACTCAAGCAAGATCGCACGCATGCACCTAGCTCGCGGATACGTGCAGACCTGTCGCCTACGATGTTCGGACCGCTACAAGGTGCCCGAGCTTTATGGCTTTATGGCGGGGGATCCTGAATCGTCATGTGCACAACTTCGGGGATTAACTTTTAATCCCCACGGTGTCACATCGATATCACCGATGTCATCCCCGATGTCATAAGCTGTCATTTTTCTGAAATCTGAAATCTGAATTTCGGCTGCGCGGCCGATCGCGCGATTCTCGACGGATAGCAGAGCAGCTCGTCACCTCTGGTGCCATTCGTGTTTTGGGGTGAAATTCGCTACCTTTTTCCCCAGAGCCGAAAGCATTTTCACTGTGCTAAAGCATTTTTTACGGCTGAATATTATCTTCAGGATTATACTGCAGAGAGCGACACTATGAAAAATGTTTACTTTGTGCTCATATAATGCAACTAAAGTCGTAAGTCCGTGTGCCATCTCATAGTGAGTTAGATTTCACCCTATATATCACCTAAATTTCAGCCTATATATCACCTAGATTTCAGCCTATATGTGAGCTGAATTTTTCGACCTATAAATGTGCTAGATGTTAGCTTGTATGAGAACTGGATTTCATCCTATATACCACCTGAATTGTAGCCTATATGTGAGCTGAATTTCAGTCTGTATGTGACCTAGAATCCAACCTTTATAAGAGCTGATTTTCAGCCCAAATGACCCTAAAACCCCCCTTGTTCCCCCCTTTCCCCCCTTTC
>LGRX02035439.1:23967-65694 GCA_001247695.2 Cymbomonas tetramitiformis
TCTTTCTTCCCCCCTTTCTTCCTCTCTTTTTTCCCCCTTTTCCCTTTTTTTTCTCCCCCCTTACGATTTTTCCACAGCGGGCCTACGGCCCGCTGTCATTCCCCCCAAAAAACGCTTCGCATTCCCCCCTGTGCACACGGTTTAATCCCCATAGCTTAGGAGAAACGTAGCACTGATCAAAGCGTGGGGCGAGCTCACCTTGATTCTCAGTGAGTGATATGGGTACTCCAACTTCCCGCTAGCACTGATTATCTGGAGCTGTCGCGGAATAGGGGACAGGCGTGAAACATATCATTTTATATAGGATACAAGTAGACTTTTTTCTTTTCCATTTTATGGAGGGAGGAATATGCACCTTCGGTGCGATTAAATATCCAACGGTCATCGAAAAGCAGCAGGAACGAGGAACCATGCGAACCCCCTCCGGACGGTTCTGACAATCGTGCACGATTGTCACAACCGTCCCCCATACCAATTTATTGTGAATGCTTTGTTCTTCAATATTTACACTAAACCCATGTCTATATAGAGTATTCTTTTCATTTCTCATGGTACATTAGGATACCATGCCGACTTCCTTGCGATACGGTAACCATGCTTTGGATGTCCCGCATGCGGTGCCAATCTCTCTTCAGTTACTATTGTACAAGGCCTTGTTTCCAACCCTTACATGACGATACCCCGATGCTTCTTCACATGCGCAGCACAGAAGACGTGCAAATTGTCGAGCTCGGTACCGTGTTCCCTAACGGAGCCGCCGTACTTGTGATCGGTGGTGTCATATCGGATCTAGTGACGTGAAGACCGGTTCGTGTGTGAATGCCGAAACAGCCACACGCGAATCTTTCCAAGCATCAGCTTCTCCGCCTCGCCCTGAAATAAAGCAAGTAAATATGGTTTTTGACTAAACCGAATAGCCTCCACCTCCAAAAGACTCGTATGAATCTACGAAATCCTCCAGCGCAGGACAAGAACCAAAGCTGAAGCACAAGGTCAAATCGGAATATACAGCCTATTTGTACGGTCGGGTGTCATATCCAGTGTGTCATTTTCGGTGTACAGCTAGTGACCTAGACTCAGTATTTATGTCCATCTATACGAGTCTAGTGATCCGTTTGTTCACCGTCGGCTAGCGGTTCCCCACTGCCGACTTGTCGTTTCTAAAGGGTTATGGGCCCACCACGCTTCCACTTGTTCCGTCCGTTTGTTCCGTCGGCTCTCGGGTCCCCACTGTCTGAGTTGTTGTTTCTTGCAGGTTTTGGTCCCACTTCACGCTTGCGTGTTGTGATTTTAGCGTAGAAATTTTATTATTTGTCGTTATCTCTTTCGAGAGGGTGCGTCCACGCCTTGTGGCGCGCTCAGATTGGGTTTCTACGATTTTCTGGAAGCAGTTAGTTTCGGCTTTGGGCAGTTACGACGAGGTGGACTCGTACGATTTTTGTTACGTTATTTCATTATTGGATCTTATTTTATTTGATGGAATCACAGCAGATTTCTTCGAGTGAGGAGCTCATGGATCTATCTTTTAGCGACTATTGATGGAAAGATGCAGAGTTTGGATTCGCTTAACCGCGCACGCACCGCTGGCCTTATTCGTTCTATGGCACGCGCTCTTACGCATTTTCGGAGCTCAGATTTTGTGGGAGCATCATCGGCGGTTTCTCCACCTGTTGACTTGCAGCTTGTTGTTTCTGAGCCTGGCACGCAGGTTGGTGGTGATCAGAGCGTTGAGCCTGGAACCGTTGTGGATTCCGGAGTGTCCGATGTTTCTTTTTGCGAGAAGGGTGTTGGAGATGGCGTGGTTACTATCGGTTCAAAATCTGTTTCTTCGCAAGTTACTACTACTTTACCCTCCCCTGCCCCTAGGGTGAGCGACATTGTGCGACAGGCCCCTCCTGTTCGCACGGAAGTTCATTATCACCACCATCATCGTCCTACATCTGACTATATGGGCTCTGGGCAGCGGCGGTTTGATGATTTTGGGGGCAGTGAGGAAGAAGATGAATCGGAGTACCCTGTTGGGTATTTCGACGATTCTGAAGACGATTTGGAGGAGGAAGAGGGGTGTTATGGCCACTTGGCTTGCGCACCGCATTTTTCTACCCTTCGATTGGAACAAGATTCTGAGCTGGACACAGGTTTCCAGCGCGAGTCTTATGGCGGAGTTTTGGAGCCCCCACTTGGGGAGGACTTTTTACCGCAAACCTGCTATTCCGATGTTGTAAATAATTCTCCTGTGGAGCCTCTCCCAGAGCACGCAGTAGAGCATTTCGAAAACAATAATTTTCCGGAAGCAGCTTTCGCTGAAGGAGAAGAGCACGATGATGAGTACACCGCAGAGGAGTGGGCTGCCTGGGACGCAGGGGCTTACGACTCTCACGAGGTGGTGCGTCAGAGGAGTTCGCTGAGCATTTTGACGAGTGTGTTGACGACGAGTGCTACTCCGATGATTACTGATTTCTTTTCATTGACCGGCGGGGCGTTACTTGGGAGCCAGCCACTTGTTGTAGTTGAGATTGAATGTTCATTTTGGCATCTTATTTTACTATCCTAGCCACTTGCGAGCAGCGTTTGTTTTTGTATTGGCACGTAATCCATGGGCGGAGATCCCTTTTCAGAGTGCAGAGACGACAACGCTACATCGACCGGCAGGGTTTTCTTAATTTTAGCTGCCTAATCCAACATGCAGACCGGCGGTTTCTTACGTGCGTTACCCAGCCACTTGCAGGCAAAGAGAATTTGTGATCGGAGGCGTATTAATTTTTTTATCTCGTTGCTCACAGCTCATCCTAGCATGTAATTTATGCTTTAGCACTCAACCACATCTTGAGACCTGGCTAGCTCCTAGAGTTGACCTCTTACATTTCTTTCAGTAAACTCTAGTAGCTAGGGCGGTGTGTTGTCACAAGCTGTGCACCTCAAATGAGGTGGTGTGCTGGAAATGACAGCCTGACTAGTTTGTACAGTCAGGTGTCATATCCAGTGTGTCATTCTCGGTGTACAGCTAGTGACCTAGACTCAGTATTTATGTCCATCTATACGAGTCTAGTGATCCGTTTGTTCACCGTCGGCTAGCGGTTCCCCGCTGCCTGACTTGCTGTTTCTAGCAGCCTATACCGGGCCAGCTATTCCGATAGATTTTTCTCATCACGTTGATTTGTCCCAAGACGTAGCGCCAGTTCAGCAGACTGAAGAGCTTGTCGACGAACTGCCAGTGCCTCTACTTTCGGGGGTAGTCTATAAGCCACGTGCTGGAGTGTTCTCTCCATGGAAGGATTTCTTAAAATACGATCCGCAGACCTGGATGCGTTCTGGGAACAAAAGGCGTATCAGAGACCGTCTTACTAGAACTACGCGATGTGGTGGGGCTTAATCTTGTGAGAACGACGCATGTGACGTATTTCGTCAAACGGGTGACCGTAACCATTTCCAATTCACCGGTACCTTTAAAAACCGCAATCTGGCGTGCGCCCTTTGCAACGCTGCGCCTACTCATTCCGGCAATTGTCCGTTTGAAGTAACCATCCAAGAAGACTCCGATTGGAACATCCTCGTGCTGTCTACTAGCTCCATTGGACACAACCATTCCGTGTTGTCCATCGACCACCCCAGCGTATTGAGCGACCATGAGCTTGACTATCGCTCAAACTGTCAAAATTGCTCTCACCATGAGCGTCTATAAGGAATCGCGTAGATCAAATATTGCTGGATTTGGCACAGTGACCCATGAATCGTGTCACCTGCCTCATCCTATAGCAGTCTGGGTGACTGTCACCCGTAGACCGAAACCTAAAACCTGGACTTGAAGGCAGGTATCGTTTATCTCATTTCAACTTATCTTTCCGACCGTTCTGATATCGAAACCCTAACCTAGGGTACAGCAAATAGATATACTGTTGTAATATATCTAGCAGGCTTGGACCACACCGCCATCGCTTGTTACACTGTGAATTTCGGGATGAGTGGCTAAACGCCGACGCTTGGGATGGAGTGAGCGGTCGCTAGGGGAGCACGCGCGGTTGGGCGGTATGGCCTAGGCGGACTGGTTGATTGAGCGACTTCGCGGACAGCCGGCTTGGGGATTTCTTTTTATTTGACTTTACGTTGGCGGGATTTTGCCGTTTCTTCTGGTCGATATCACACCGGTTGCGGTACCCGGGAATCCGTTCGTCATCCTTCCAGCGACGACGGTCTTCCGCCACCGCGGCAGGCTGTGGGCTGCGGCAAGCCGCCATTGGGCTTCGGGCGTTCCGCCCTGACGTCCCTAACAGTGGGATTCCTCGGATGTGCCACCGCTGTGCCGTCGGCCGCTACAGCCTTCGGTGGTGTCGGCATGGGCGCCGACGCGGCTCCACCGGTCGGTGGTGCTGTTCATGCGTGTCCAGAGGTACTTCTGGCAACGGCATCGGCTTTCAACGCACCGTCAATCGACAATCGAGGTTTGGGTTCTGCCTCATTTTACTCTACGCATGATTTCTCCACCACACCGCAGCACACGGACGTTGAGGCAGGTGGTGCTGATATGTTATCACCCCGCTGCGATCCCGCCGTTCCGGTATTGGCAGCCAACGGGGTGGTACTGGAACTTGCATGCGCGGGAGCCTGGCTGGACTTGGCACCCGGGGCCTTCGGAGCCGCCTGTGGTTGCTCCGATTCTTCCGATGCCGCCCTCGCCGGGTGTGCTCCACCGTCGCCGGACTACACCCCGCCCGCCTCGGACGAGGAGGACGAGGGTGGACCTTCTTCAATCAACTACAACTACATCGACGGTTCCTCATTTTCCTCTACGCATGTTTCATCGGACGATGGGGACCCTGCCTGTGCTTCGGGAAACAATGGTACCAGCTCTCCTGGGCGCTGTAATAGTGGCTAGTAGTGACGGACTACATTTGACCTACCTTCGGTTCGAGATGTTGCGGGTGTAGGTTGCCCTAAGATGGGCTCTGTGTCGGGCTTTCAGTGTATTGGAATTTGCGAAGTAGAAAGTGGTAGCATAGCTTCTGCACTGCCTGTTCGGGGAGGGGGGCCTGGCCAGTATGAGCACAGTGCCTCCCGCTAGCACTGACTTTTCTGCCTCTCGGTAGGCATTTGTTCTTGTTTCGGCTACCTAGTTTGGTCCCCACACTAGGTGGTGTGCTGGATTTGGCACAGTGACCCCTGAATCATGTCACCTGCCTCATCCTATAGTAGTTTGGGTGACCGTCACCCGTAGACTGAAACCTAAAACTTGGACTTAAAGTAAGGTATCGTTTATCTCGTTTCAACTTATCTTTCCGACCGTTCTGATTCCGAAACCCTAACCTAGGGTACAACAAATAGATATACTGTTATAACATATCAGGCAAATATGTATTATCAAGATCAGGTTGACCTCCCTTGGTCTTCAGATGTCAAATTGACAGTTCCGGGTTTTCTTTTCCAACCTTCCCGATTTGGCCCATTGGGCGAACGTTAGGGGGTGTTTTGAAGATATCAATTACGAAAGAGTGGTTTTAAAATTTGAACATGTTAGAAGTGGATTTCAAGCTTTAGCTATAGTAGCAACGGTTTCCTTAGAATTTCAGCTCCAGAATGGTATCCATTTGCTGCCTTTTGGATTCGCTATCTTGACTTTTGCATGGCGTCAGGTGAGTGATGAGCAGGCACATAATGGCATGTCACATTACAATGATACTCGATGGCGAGGAACCTGATGATATGCTATAAAACTAAACACATTGATGAACTCGAGGATACCTAAAAGTACTTGACAAGGCAGGGAACCTCATCTTGGTATTCGACCGGGATATAACTATGCTGGTTGAACCTAAAGTATACCATATGGGCATTGGCACACCACTGAAATTGCTCAGAAAATAAAGAATACTTGCGAAAGTGCCTCTTATGGTGTCACACCACGTTCTAGGATCCGGTACAGCGCCCTTTAAGTGCAGCCACCATGTCCTCCTTATGCTTGCCCTTCTTCCGTGCCTTGGACCCTGCTTCTGCGTTGGGCATGGAGATGAAACCCTGCACGGTGTCACGTCGTAGATTCTTTGTCACCAGTGGCACACCATGCCAGGATGACATACACGGAGCAAATGCAAAAACCGTGTTTGGAAAGAAGGTCCCCTTTCGTGCGATACTGAATTCCTTGAGATAGTTGCCCTTCTCCTTCCAAGTCAAGCCTCCGCCGTTGTCGCCCTTCCCCTTCTTGTTTCTGTATTACCGCCCCTCGCATGAGCAACTGGACACAAGCGGAGGCAGTGACGGTAGCAGCCAACGCAATTGTGTAGCCATACTAATCGAAGCAGGGATAATGATGCCACACAGTGGCTGTGGTGACAGAGCAGCAAACTAAGTTAATGACAGGCTGAAAGTTCCTGGTGGCGCCGTGGTGCTTGACGGCGGTATGACTTTCCGACATCACTAGTTGCATCTCATCCAAGTGTGCAGGGTGAGATGGGGAGAGGGCACACTTGAATACTACAGTCCCCAGCTCGGGGTGGGACGTGTCGACGGGGAGGTAATACAACATGGTGACCACCTTCATTACGGAGTCTGTGTGTGGCTTGATCTCATAGTTCTTACCGTCTCTTGACAGGTCAAGGCGGCTGAACACCTGAGTCTTGAGGCCCGCCTTTTTCCCCTGTGTGCCATCCAGTCGTACTTACTTGCCATCTTGCTTTTGCAGTTGTGTTTCCAGTAGAAAAAGACATTGAAAGAGACGAGGGGAAAACGCAATAAGGCACATATTGAAACGGCAACCGATCTGTGAATCGCAACCACAAACCAATCGCAACTACAAAAGTTCCAACACCACTTGATTGAAACTTTGGCATCCATGGGCGCGGAAACCATAGGAGTCCATAGCGAGCAGCATACCAAGAATTCCGGAATGTAGTCTGCACGAACCTAATTTCTTTTCAGAAACACTGGAATTGAAGCGCAGGTGCGGCGACCAACCGCTAAGTGTTAAAAGAGTGCCGACTCTAAAGCTTAAGCCCTGGGGCGGCTGGCGAGTATTGACGGAGCGCTGAGCCTGCAGCACAGGCCTTGGGGCGGCTGGCGAGTATTAACGGAGCGCTGAGCCTGCAGCACAGGCCCTGGGGCGGCTGGCGAGTATTGACGCAGCGCTGAGCCTGCAGCAAAGGCCCTGGGGCGGCTGGCGAGTATTGACGGAGCGCTGAGCCTGCAGCACGGGCCCTGGGGCGGCTGGCGAGTATTGACGGACCGCTGAGCCTGCAGCACAGGCCCTGGGGCGGCTGGCGAGTATTGACGAAGCGCTGAGCCTGCAACGCAGACCTTGGGGGCGGCTGGCGGTATTGACGGACCGCTGAGCCCGCAGCACAGGCCCTGGGGCGGCTGGCGGAAGTATTGACGGGCGCTGGGCCACGCACAGGCCTTGGGGCGGCTGGCGGGCGACGGCGCTGAGCCTGCAGCACAGGCCCTGGGGGCGGCTGGCGGTATTGACGGAGCGCTGAGCCTGCAGCACAGGCCCTGGGGCGGCTGGCGAGTATTGACGGAGCGCTGAGCCTGCAGCACAGGCCCTGGGGCGGCTGGCGAGTATTGACGGAGCGCTGAGCCTGCAGCACAGGCCCTGGGGCGGCTGGCGAGTATTGACGGAGCGCTGAGCCTGCAGCACAGGCCCTGGGGCGGCTGGCGAGTATTGACGGAGCGCTGAGCCTGCAGCACAGGCCCTGGGGCGGCTGGCGAGTATTGACGGAGCGCTGAGCCTGCAGCACAGGCCCTGGGGCGGCTGGCGAGTATTGACGGAGCGCTGAGCCTGCAGCACAGACCATGGGGCGGCGGGCGCGGAGTGCCGGGCCGCTGCGCCGGCCGCACAGGCCCTGGGGGCAGCTGGGATAGTATTGACCATGATGCTTGAGCCTGCAGTACAGGCCCCATGCTGGCTAGGCTGATGGAGCGCTGGAGCCTGCAGCACAGGCCCTGTGGGGCGGCTGGCGAGTATTGACGAAGCGCTGAGCCCGCAGCACAGGCCTTGGGGCGGCTGGCGAGTATTGACGGAGCGCTGAGCCTGCAGCACAGGCCCTGGGGCGGCTGGCGAGTATTGACGGAGCTGAGCCTGCAGCACAGGCCCTGGGGCCGACTGTCAAGTAGTAAGCGCTGAGGTTGTATCGAGTTGTGACTGAGCGCCGAGGGGGAAGCGGAGTCCTGGAGGCCGACTGTGAAGTGTTTGAGGGAGCTCTCAGTCAAGGCCCTAGGGTTTACCGTGAAACGCTTATCCAATGTTGCCGTAAACAATTTGACCCAGGCGTCACGCATGTCGTTGCTGCCGTATGCCTTCGCGAACTCCGCCCAGAATTTCGTGAAGTTCTGATGTGGAACTTGCAGGTGCTTAGAGCGCTCTATACGTTGGCCGAATTTGGCGCTGATGGTGGCTCCATTAGAATCTTGCAACTTGACATAGTGGCGAAGGCCTTTGCTTATCGTCCCGCCGTAGTCAGCGCCTAGAAGTGGAAGATGCTTTAAGAGGCATGGATAATACTCTGTGCCGCAAGCTGTAAAACGTTAGTTAGGTTGCGACATTGCGGCCTACCTCCGACAGGTTTTAATGGAGCCGCGCAACCGTCGCGCCTCGCATGCTGCGCGTTCACGAGAAAGAGAGAGAGAAAGCGAAACAAGCATAGTATCCCGCACTTAAAACCCCTTAGGCTGGACCTTGAAATGAAAGTAGCATAAGGAAACGTTCATAGGCGTGACCCTATTCGACTCGGTGATCAGGGGAAATGTCGAGCCGGTACATAGCGTCGCTCAATGAACGCTATTGTTACGCAAATGCTATCCTAGACAGCGCTTGTCAGACGAAAATCGTTTCGAGTTTCTTCGGTACTCATGGTAACGTCGGTTCAGCAGCTTCTCCACGGTCTTCTCTTATGATCCTCAACAACACAGGGCCCAACGTTCAGACATCAAAGGGCTACCTGGATGAAAAATATCAAATATGGCGACATGCTCGTACGGCGCTTTCGTCGTAGATGCGCTCAGTATTTGTTGTTTGGTATGTGCGATGTAGGCTGGATGCATGTCACACTGAGAATCTGCAATTGCTGCATCATAACTATAGGTTCTCATCGAAGAGCCTTCAATAGGGACGCCAGTTGGTCGAGTTATGTTAGAGTAGTTAGATACCGCCGATACGGTTACCGCATCGGGGTCAACCTTAGGAGCCACAGCCTTGCTCTTTGTGAAACCTTCTGCTAAGGCATCCATATAGAGATCTTGAAGTAACCGCCTTCCATCCAAGCCCGGCGCGGTCTCATCGCTCGAAGCGGCAAATAAAGGCTTCCAGTAAAAAAGTATGATAGTGGTCACCTGAAGGGAAATACTGGCTGCTTGCCTTGCTTTGAATTTCATTTTGCACTGCTTGACATAAAATACATGAACTGCTCCAATCTGCTTCCTCTTCGGTCTCAGCGTCAGGACAGCTCACAGTTTTTCAAACCACTCGAACGAATTATTAGAGCTCTATTATTCACGGACGCAGACGGTGGAGACGGTCGACTGAACCGATGCGATGAATCGAACATCCGATCGATCCCTGTCGCTCGGCTGTCGTGAGACACGAACATAGAGCAAGCAGCCTGCAGCCAAGCGAAGGGAAATTTTCCCGATCTGAACTGCTCGTGCTCTCTCGTCTGCTGCTGAACAAACGAAGGGTGCTTTAAATTGCCACAGAGTGCTGCGTTTATCAAAATCACAGCTACGAAGCAAGTGGCTCAGAAAAGAAAGTGAGCGCACCTGGCTTTATAGACACACAACTGCAAATATATGTATAGAGTATAATGTATAACATAGGTGCCCACGTGATTCCCAACTGACAGAAAACCGGAAGCATCTGATCATCATGGGTGTTGAGCATTTGAGCATGGGTGCTGTACGCGCTCCTGTTGAACTTCGACGCAGAGCAGTTCCAGACCGTGCCCGTCCACTTCGGTTGGCCTCTCGGGTACTTCCACGACTAATAAGAGTCGTCACACCGAAAGCTTGCGCGCCGGAAGCTTCAAGGAATATGTACCCGAAACAGATGGTCGACAGTGAAAAGGTTCGCCTCTGGACAGATATGCGGGATGAATTGCGGATAAGCACCATATCCCGGAGGGAAGAGCTGAGGGAGAAGGTTGTCAGGATAGACGAGTGGGAAATGCGGTACCTTGAGCGACGCTTCGGCAGTGCCGTTGAGGGCGAACGGTCCCTCTGGATATCCATGCACGGAGGTGGCGGTTGCCCAGCAGAGACCAACGATGCCCAGTGGCAGAACCAGATTCAGCTGTATGCGCCCGAGGAAGGCATCGTGGTGGCTCCACGTGCTCCGACCGACAACTGGAATCTTTGGCATGAGAGCCACATTGACGACTTGTTTGATCGCCTCATTCTAAACTTCGTGATGGAAGAAGGGGTCAATCCGGATAGGGTGTACCTTCTGGGTTATTCCGCGGGTGGCGACGGGGTGTACCAAATTGCCCCGCGGATGGCTGATCGCTTCGCGGCCGCGGCAATGATGGCGGGGCATCCCAACGACGCATCGCCCTTAGGTCTGCGAAATCTCCCCTTCTTCATCTTTATGGGGGGTGACGATGCTGCGTATGACCGCAACAAGGTAGCAGCTGAGTGGGGCGAGAAGCTGGCGCAGCTCCGCGATAACGACCCAGGAGGCTACTTGCATAAGGTGACCATTTATGAGGGGCTGGGGCATTGGATGAACAGAAAAGACGCCGAGGCTATACCGTTGATGGCGCAGTATAAACGAGACGCGTGGCCAAACAAGCTTGTGTGGCGACAGAACTCCCGCCTGCATCATCAATTCTACTGGTTAGCCATGCCAGAAGGGTGCGCGGCGGAAGGGCAGACGGTGTGGGCGGAAGCCGAGGGGCAGCGGATTGAAGTGAGGACAGAGGGCCTCGTGGAACTCGTTTTGCGACTCAGCGATGAGCTGGTCGATCTGGACCAGCCGGTGGAGGTGGTGGTGAATGGTGAAACGAAATTTGAAGGCCTTGTGCCGCGCGACTTTAACGTTGTGAGGCAAGTGTACGGCGTAGAGTCTCGGAGCCTTGACCCACGTCTCATTGCGACCGCGGAGTTGTGTGTGGACTGCTGAGAACAAACAGTCTTAGCGGGCTCCTGGTTGACGATTGTAACTCTTCTCTTCTCTGGGTGTGGAGCATCGGTATATAGCTGACCGTTCTATGCCTCAACTTATTTCCTGCGAAGTGCTCCAAACATATGGGTTCAGACTTGAGATACCACATGGATGTAGTTTTTTGAGCGCTCTTCTATCTCCTGAGGAAAACACTAAAATTGTTCACTGGTGACTCACCGCACGTCCGTATGCAACAACACCAAGCAATAGACAGGCTACATTCAAAAGCAATAGACAGGCTACATGCAGATAGTTGATGCATTTGTGTCTACAGGCCTTAAAACGTAAACAATTGGTGATCGAAGTTTGGGGATACTTTGGTGGATATATGTCGAATACAGATGTTCCACATCCTGTCACTGCAGTAGATCCAAGATAAGCCAAGGCATCGTAAGACAGAGGGGTGTCCAGGGCAAGTTCTGCTATGACGCACCAAGAAACTTTTAGTTGAAATGTTGAGAGCTTTGTTAGAAGAGTTTTAGGTGCTCCAGCATCGTCCGATCATGATATGACTTAGCCACGTTAGGAATTCAAGGAACACGATTGTGACAATGCTAAAGCAGCGAAAACTATTCAAACTTTTAATTTGTTCTGCAAATAATGTCTTGCAATTTCATACCAATCAATACTGACAATTGCCGCCGCACTATCGACCGATTCCGTCTGCCCATCGAGGTAATATTGATCATGATAGATGTGGATTGCACGTCAATTTTCATTTTTTTATTCTAGTCATGCAAATGATACACATCATATAGATATACGACATATGATATATTTCCATGATAATGTTCATATATGATGGAGCATATCATGCGTATGCTTATGCGTTGCGATGCTTTGCAAGTGGCTTAGCTGCACATGCGGCTGGGTTATGAGACACTCTCGGATTTCATATGCATTATTAGTGGTGTCCGCCTCGCTGTATCGTTTGATCGATAGACGAATCCGCACGTGTGACACTTCCTATTATCTCGCTCCGCACTCGCGTGATGGTGGGCAACGTCCATGCTTCATGCGATGGTTACTTGCGTGGGGCACTTTGCCCACACACCATGCGCATGATGGCGGTATGCTGGTACCACCGCATGGGCTGCGTCGCGATTATTTATTATTGGGGAGTACCCGCCGATAATCGCAGGAAGCATCGGGCGCTGAACGAGATCTGTTGCGATGGGGGCTTGGGGGGTCTAAGGGGGTGCCGACCGCCCCGCCATCACCGCGTGGCAAATTTACGTGTACCCCCCACCCCCCAAAGGAGCAAAGGGTAGGATGAAGTTGCTGCGAACAATGAATCGTTAATGCGTCGACGCGCCAATACTCGATGCTTAACCCAATTAGGCATTAATATTAGCTAATCCCGACGTTAACCTTCGATTCCAAGTTGCAAGCGATATTTACAAAATCTCTCGTAGTCTAACGATTTGATATTAAAATTACATGTTACGAGGTCTCCATGTCACAATCTCCATGATATTGCAGCACAACTATCAACGATGGCATGAAGAGAATGGGCATCTATACAGACTGGATTTATGGAAACATATAGTCATTATGCAACACCCATCTGTACACCAGATCTCTGTTTTATATAGACTTCGGCGGTACCTGGCCGCACATGCGGCATCTCATCCTATGCCTAAAAACATGCTCCCCACACACACACTGCCAATCACCACTCCGCATTACCCTGGCTTCCTTTAGTGGAGCTGCCCGTGTAGGGAAGTGCGGCTCTATGGCTTGCGCTTCAGTCTTCCGCTTCCTGGCGGGCATGTTGCATTTCCGGCATGTGACGCGATACGCAAACACTATTTCCCCACATTCGCATTTCCAATCCCCTTCCTTCATGGGGACTTCCTTTGACGCCAGCCCCTTCGCCACCCCGCATGCCCTGCACGTGCCCCTCTGCTGGAAGCACAAGGCGCCGCACTCGCCGCAAAACCAATCCCCAGGGCGCTGCATCGGGTCGCCCAGCACAAACGTCTCCGCCATGGAGGCTGACCTCCCGCAATGGCGCATACAGGATGCTCGAACCTTGTGATTGAAAACTCGGCAGCCGTCACAGAACCAATCACCGGGGCGCAGTTTTAGTGCATACAGCTTCTGCATCTCGCGCAACGAACACTGCACGTTGCAAATCGAGTGCACCCGACGGCCCTGATGCCTCCACAACACCAAATGCGTGTCGGAGCGAGGCGGGCCAGCCGTTCGGAGGACTCCTAGATGCTCCGTGGAGGTTGTTGATGGAGGGGCTGCTGGAGGCTCCGTGGAGGTTGTTGGAGGGGCTGCTGGAGGCTCCGCGGGAGGTTGTTGGATGGAGGGCTGCTGGAGGCTCCTGTGGAGGTTGTTGATGGAGGGGCTGTTGGAGGCTCCGTGGAGGTTGTTGATGGAGGGGCTGCTGGAGGCTCCGTACAGCTTACTCGGCAATCAGATGCACGGCTTGACGGCGCGAGGGCAACAGCGGGTGCCAGGGTAGGCAACGTCAGCTGCGAAGGTGACGCAGAGGCGTCCGTAGGACTCTTCCGAGGATTCTCTGCCAGCTGCATTGCCTCCAAAACAAGAGGCAAAAGAATCCCCGAGCTATTCAGCACGGTGACCAGCGGATGGCAATCGAGAGGGTGGCAGAACAGCCTCGTGCCGAGGGCCTCCGGAAGGCGCAGCGCGTGGTCCAGGTAGGCGTCCAGCGCAACATGCACGTCCAAACGCACCCCTCT
Organism: Cymbomonas tetramitiformis; assembly: GCA_001247695.2. Lineage (NCBI taxonomy): Eukaryota > Viridiplantae > Chlorophyta > Pyramimonadophyceae > Pyramimonadales > Pyramimonadaceae > Cymbomonas > Cymbomonas tetramitiformis. The sequence goes on from LGRX02035439.1 coordinate 37,822, forward strand.
CTCCTGCGCACGCCTCACCTGCCGGACCAGACGCCCTGACAGGCGGTCCAGGTCAGCTGCTGCCAGGCCCGGGCGCATCGTCGAGTCCGGCAACCACACCTGGGGGTGGAATGCCACCACCGCAGTGGCCAGTGAGCTGTGCTGCAACGCGGCGAATCCGCCCATGGAGGAGCCCAGCAGCAGCACCTGCGGGTACTTCGAGGTGAGGCGCGTGAGCTCACTCTCAAGGTGTGGCTCGAGCTCGCTGTACCAGCTCCGCCGGGTGTCCACAACGAAGCACACGTCGAAGTCCACGCCTCCTTCCCCTTCCTCTTCCGATTCCCCTTCCTCCTCCGATCCCCACCCTGCCTCGGCGCCGCCGCTGCTGATTCCGTCGCTGTGCCCGCTCCAGCTGGAGGCGCTGGCCTCCTCCTCTTCCCCATCCCAGCTGTCCGAGTACTCTCCTCCGCTATCACTTCCGCCATCGGGCCAGGGAAACTTGGAGGCGCTACTGCCGCCACGCCCAACGGGCATCGGGCTCCACACGTACGCCCCAAGCTCCACGTCACCCCCTGCCGCACCTCGCTCCACGTCAAGGTCGTCTCGGAGAGTCCCGCCCCACTCAACCTTCACATCCGCCTGGGCCCCCGCGGCCCGATGCAGGTAGGCTTCCCGCAAGGCACCACCCCACTCCGGCACCCCAGGCGAGGCCCCGAAGGCCACCACGAGCAGCTTCGCACGCGCCTGCCCCGATGCCCTGCCACCTGGACGCTCCCCAGCCAGCATCGCTGCAGACATCAGATTAAAGTACCCTGGTGAGCGCAGCACATGGCCGACGCACACCGAGCGTGGAATCCACAGCCGGCGCTGCTCTCCGGGAGCTCCGGAGTGCGCCCCGGCGTGTGCCCCGGGCGCCCGGCTGTGGGGCCCCTGCAGCGCCGCCTCCAGCTGCCTGTGATCCAAACACAAGCGTGTGCTGGGATTCGCGGAGGCGACCTCGAGCAGCTGCGACACGCACTGCGCGCGGAGTGGGTTATCCTCCAACCAGATGGTGATGGGCGCGCGCGCTGCCCCTTCAGGGGCGGCCCCCAGAGCACCGCACCCCGCTCCCGGGGCACCCCTCGCCAGCAGCAACTCCGGCAGCTCCGTCAGGCGGTTGGAGTAGCTCCAGAGCTTACGCAGCGAGCTGAGCCTGCAGAGGCTGGCGGGCAGCGCGCGCAGCTTGTTCTCCGCGAGGCCGAGCTCGCTGAGGCGCGCGAGCCCGCCGAGGGACTCCGGCAAGATCCGCAGGCCATTACCTTGCAGCATCAGCACCGTGAGCTGCCGGCACCCACCGAGCTCCTCCGGTAGCCGTTCCAACCGGTTCCCGTTGAGCACCTGTCGGAAAGAGGAGTTGTCACCGCACCAAAGCGCCAGTCGAAGCACGGAGGCACATGTAGGGGCTTTCTTTCTGCACCACATCTAGCCATTCACGCAGAATGAGCTTGTTTGTGGGCGCAAGATCTCCTGCGGCTGTGATTGATGGCAGATGTGTTACAGAGGCCTTAGGGTCCCAAAAGAGTGATTGATGGCAGATGTGTTACACAGGCCCTAGGGTCCCAAAGGAGCGCATATGGACTTCTCCCTCACCCCCTCCCGTAGTGATCCCAAGCCTCCTCCCCCCCCCAGGGTCCCGTCGTCAGCCACACGGGTATGGGCCGCACCAGATGCGTCAGGTTGGTGCACGCGAAGACCGCCGGATGCATCTCCCATAGCCGATTCCCTGCCAGTTTGAGCTGCTCTAAACAAGGCGCGCTCCCCGAAGCAGCCGCGCTCCGCGAAGCGGGCGCCCCGTCCCGCGCGTGGGTGGAGGGCGGCGAGCCCTCCCTTGCATCTGGCCAGAGGGGCTGCCACTCGGCGATCCGGTTTCCAGAGAGGTTGACCTCCACGACGTGCGGAAGAGCCAGCAATGGGGTAGGGAAGAGAGAGAAGGAGCCCCCGAAGGCCCAAAGCTTGCGCAGCTGTGTGAGCGCCGCCACTGTTGGAGGGAGCTCGTGTATATCGCAGCCGCTAAGGGAGAGGAAGCGGAGGCTTGGCATGGCGGTGAGGGCTGGAGAAGGGACCTGGGTGAGGGCGAGGAGATCGAAACTGAGCTCTTGGAGGCCGTGCATTAGGGCGGGCGGGAGGGCGGGCCAGGCGCGGAGCGGTGGATGTAGCGTGGTGTGGTTTAAGGCTCCACGGGAGGCATTGATGGCGCGTGGGTACCCCTCCGATCCCCCAAGTAGCCCGGGCATCGCCTCGCAGAGGGCCCCCCAGCTCGCCTGCATCCAGTGTAACGTTATTCAGACATAGCTTGGCCAACCCCCTACTCGCTAGCACGCGAACAGCTCTGCAAAAGCCACCAGGAGGCATTTCACAAACCCTAAACTGGACGTGCGGCAAAACCTGAAATTGGAACGTGCGACGAACCCCGGAATACGGAAGCTCGGCGACTTTCGAGTGTTAATCCCCTGGGCGCGATCACCTGTCCATCTTCTACAGCGGGCTGCGTGGAGACCTCGGCACTTTCCGTGAACTTGCTGCTACCGCGGGAGGTGCCCGCGGAGGTCGCCATGGCAGTTACACACTCGCCTGCGGCAAGGCAATCCATGGCGCGCCCCTACACACCATCCTGTCCGGTTGCGCGGTTCCTCCAGGTCGCGGAGGCCAGGATTACTTGGAAGCCAGGATCGAAGTCTGAGTTAGGGAAAGGTTAACCTACAGTTTGCCTATTCGTAAACTCGGTATCGCTGGATTGCAGGTGCGGACGATTCTTGCGGGCACGATCTTGCTGGGAGGTTGCGGGCGAGCTGAACGTGTGTGACAGGTGTCCGAGTGCCGTAAAGTGCATAAGGGCGGCCTGGGAACGCGACTGCAGCTGCGCTGATGGGCGACCATGCTAAGCGCTGCCCACTAGTTGACGTTCGTGAGGGTTTGGGTCACGCCTGCGCCTGCCCACACCAAGATTATCCGCAACATGCCGCTGCCGTCCTACTGTACTCTTGTTCCCAGAGCTTATGGACTAAATTAGACTTAGGGTTTGTAACGTTCTGGGGTCCATAATTTCTCCGAGCCTCTTCGATCAACTGTAACGTCGACCCTCGCGTGTCGCAGGCCGCGCAGCGGCCGCCCTCGGAGAAACTCTGGAGTACAGGCCGTCCGCACAGCGACTCCCTGCCTCGTGCCTGCATGTCACATGATTTCACGAAATTTGGGTGGGAGGATTTGATCTCGTAGGTAGCACAAACGTGTAGCTGTAGCCATACTTAACACTTAAATGCCATAAGTCTAAAATCAGTATGAATATCAGCTTTTCGACATGTAAGTGCGCAAAGACCCGTCGCACGTGCAATACGCCTCGTGTGGACGCATATGTGGTATCCATGTTGACTAAACACATATACCAACTCATTTCCATGGTGCGCATGCCATCTAGAGTGTTATATCGCGCATGACCGATACGCAAAACACAATAATAATAATAATATAACATTTACGCTGAGAATAATGACAATGTCATGAGTCCGCTGTAATCCTGCAAGCAGGCAACTGTAGAACAGAGGGAGCTGAAATCATCCCCATAGCGCGCCCCAAAGGGCTCATCTAGGTCGGATCAACCTAGGAAACCGCGGCATGGCAAAACTACGCAGAGCGCTAAAAAGGTCGTGCCGGCGGAGAAGCAGCAGAGGAGGTGGAAGTGGAGCGAGGCTGCATCTGTGGTGGAAAAAGAGGGCGGAAGCGAGGCGGAGGAAGGGCGGTGGTGGAGGGTCGGGAAGGCGGGGGCGGAGGGAGCGGAGTGTGGGGGTGGAGGGGGCTAAGGTAGGAGGGGGGACCCCTCCTACCTAAGAGGGGGGAGGGGGAAGTGTTAATAAAGTGTTCACCTGAATGAAGAGAAGAGAAAGGGTGGAAATGATAGTCATTCAAGGGAGGTCAGGGGAAGAACATGTTTTGCTCTTTCAACAGCTTCTTCTTCAGTGATACCCGTAATTCGGCTAAGAGTGGTTCTGAAAGGGTCATGGATCTCGACCCTAGCATGACCATTAAGGAAGGCGTCACGTCTAATGCGGGTGTGGTATCTGCACAGCCTGGAAAGCTTCTTGAGGAGAGGCTTCAGTCTTCTCTGGTGAACCCCTATGGTGCTAAGGATCTGTCCAAAGTGCTTCGGAAGGTATCCCATCAATGTAAGTTCTTTGGGCCACGTTACAGTCCCTGCAAATGGTTTGTTGTCCTTGTTCGTGTCACAGTGTCCTCCGTAGTATTCTGTTGGGTGGGCACTCTGGCGGCTCTCCTGCGAGAGGGGCCACGGGCAGAGGCTGTCGGGGATGACAAGTTTCCTTTCACCCAGGACTTCCTGCCAGATCTCGGGGTCAACTCCGGTGCAGTTCAGTCTTCTGTCAGTAATCTTCTTCTCAGGAAGGACATTGATGTACCACCTTGCAATCTTTTTCTGCGTCCCACTCCAGTCATGAGCAGGAAAGTCTTGGCTCGGAGGGCTATCAATGGCAATAATACAGACATCTGAGAAATCATCTTTGTAACATCCTCCACCCGGGAGAACATATGGGTCATCCCCCGTCCAGTAGCCGTGTGGAATGAAAGGAATGGTGTTGTGAGGAAATCTAAATACCATCTTAAATCCTTTAGCAATCCACTTTTCTTGATTTTTTGGAGAGAGTGGGAGGATCCAGATGCCTCGAAATCCTGGCACAATGTTTGCTGCACGATGGCCGAGTTCTAAGGTAGCCATAACCGCTGAGTTTGAGAATCTTTCCTTCCCGTCAAACGGGGGGTTCCCATAAACATTCCTACCCATATTGGTGATAGGGTCGACATAGGCATCATATGCAAATCCATCGAAGCCAATTCTGCCATTTGCACAAAAGGGCCGAAGGGCTGCTCTCATCTGGTCTGAGGGGATACATCTTCTCGAATGAATCCTAGGGTGTGAGTTTAGTGGGTTACAAAACAGTTCACATCCATTCTCATTTAGCCCACGGTCGTCAATGATGATGTCAAGAAGGCTTCAAGGAGCGGTATCGAAAGTTTTGAGGCATATCGATTATTTTTCGATATTTCGGATTTGAGATCGATCGATAACGATAGGTATTCTTCATGATCGATCAATAACAATAGGTGTAGTCGCGGTATCAATAAATAGCAATAGGTACATTGACGGTATCGATCAATATCGATAGGTGGAGGTGCAATATCGATCAATAACGATAGGTGCACTTTTGTTATCAATCAATATGTATTATATTGCACCTATCGATATATTGATATATCGATATGTACATATCGATAGTACAGAGAGTCAGTGCGAGCTACTACTAACTATGAAATAACGAAGAGAGTATTGGCAATTTGGCACAAGAGACAAGACTCTATATTGATATTACACACTCACTACTTGCTATGACACTACTTCTAGCTATGAAATAACGAACAGGGTATTGGCACAAGACATAAGCCACTGTATTCATACACGAAATTGTATTGATATTACACAGTGTTCATGGAGGCCATACATGCATGCTCTATGGTACCCTCAGATAGATTCTTCCGCAGGTCAGAGTGCATGCGACTGACCTTGGAGAAAGCCCTTTCAACACCAGCAGTAGATGCTGGAACTGCTAAGAACTGGCGGGCCATGCGAGCTAGTTGTGGCAAATGAACACTCTCTCTCCTCCACCACTCAAGCAGATCAACTTCACGTGGTACATCAGGCATGGCTAGGTATTGAGCAAACTCATCCGAAGCCTCTGCTACAATTTCAGTTGCACTCTCATCCTCACACTCAGAGTCAGAATCCGCCATAAAGGAGGCGACGGTGACCTGTTGCCCTTTCCCCCTCGGTTGGCTTTGAGCAATGACGGTTGTGGCGGGCTCCGCAGCTTTTTTCCAATCGGCCTCCCACGCTTTGCGAGCAAACTTCACAGCTTGATCTTTTGTGAGACCCCCTATAACATATACATCCACACACGCATGCGACTTCAATACTCATTGTGCTTATGTGAAAACATGTTATTGACATATTTTGAAACAGGTATGAGTGGGTGACATAGTAGTTTGTAAAGCTCACCTTTCATCCACCTTTCAACGGATTTGAACTTGAAGTTCTTGTACCTGGGGTCTAGCATTGTGGCCACACAGAAGTCCTCGACTTTGCAGGGCATCAAGTCCGAGAAATACCGTTTTGATATCGCCTGGTGTAATCGTTCACGAGCCTCTTGGACATCCTCACTAGAAATGTAAACAGACTTACCCTCATATTTCAGAGGAGTACAAGCCTCCATGACGTGCGCAAGCTTTCCAACGAGAGGGATCACCAGGCTTACAGTGGAGTAGTGTGTGCCTTGCAACAAATCCGTCGTGATTTTCGCGTAGGTGAGCACGTAAACACACTCTCGCACTATGGTCCACTCGTCGATGTCTAGTTGGTGGTCCTTGTACACCGACCCATCGACGTTTGGGACGGCGGTGGAGGCTTTCGTCGGGTGCTCACAATCGTATAACTGCACTGCGGCCTACGACAATTCCCACACCACGAAAGCATTCTCAGTCTCAAGCCCTCACGCCAATTACTCCGATGGAACTTGAAGCAACTTGGTTGCACCTTTTTTCTCGAAATGCAAAAAGGTGCAACCAATAAGAAATACAAGAAGGTACAAAAGAAATAACGTGCAAACACTAGGGAACCCGCAATGCAATACAGTGTAAAAAGTGCATAAGTAAAGGTGAAGACTTTTATTTACTCACCCTGTTGTCCATGTACCACTTGGCCTGTCGGCATGCTCCACCCCAACCAGAGCGGGTGTCGTTGTCTTGGGGCGGCTTCGTTTATGCTAAGTTGTTACGCTTCTGGCACTCATTTAGAAGTTTCACGCCGATGATGGAGTGATTAAAGTGCCCAGTCATACCCCGTAATTTGGCGAAGACCTTCTTCACGCGATGTTGTTCAAGGAAAGCCTTGACGCCCAAGGCAATAGTGTGGTCAGTGCACTCAAACCCATCGAAACAATTCCAGGCATTCACGATGTTCGCCGCGTTGTCACTCACGGTACAGTGGATGGAATCGGCCACAGTGTCAACCATGGAGGGTTCCTCCTCTTCCCATTCACCAGCAGTATGCAAAACCTCCGAGAGCACGCCGATGCCCATAGTCGCACAAGCCTTCTTCGTCGCCTCTTGTAACTCTGCTCCACTGTGACGAACTGCTGAAAACGGGATCGCTGAAACTAGACGCTCCTGGTACTGGAAGTTGGAATCAATCCAATAGACCAAAATGCCGAATATGGCGATACCGCCTTGCGACCAAATATCACCACCGATGGAAGGCAATATGCCTTCCTGCGCAAGCTCTTGCAGAGCCCGCTTCACCTTAATCTTACCCTCAACAGACAGGGCGACAACTATATCCACGTCAGTCTGGTACGAAGGAGGGGTGTACCCATCCTTAAAAATCTCGCTGAAAATATCTCGGAACTCCTGGTCCTTCTCGGGTAAAGAAAGGGGCCTCCCGCGACGCACCAACCATAAGACTATCTTTCGGTGAAGGCGATCCCGTTGGTCTGCCGTGAGCTGCGGGAGCATGGCGTCGATACAACCTTGCTTGGGTGCGGAGTCCTTGTCGGTCGATTGAGCGTCCCCAAGATCTTCAAAATTGCGCTCTTTAATCTCGGCCAGTTCGCACTTGTGACAATGCGCAAGATGGTTCCGCAGGTTCGACGTGTTCCCACAATACTCTTTAGGGGATGCATCAGGTCCACAAAGAATGCAAACGTACTCAATGATCTTCTTGCCTTCCATGCGAACCTTGAAGTGCTTCCAAAAAGGTGACCGGAGATTCTTCGGAGGCGTCTCGAACTCAGTCTCTTCGTCACCTGCAAAAGTAACATCGAAACACAAGGTGAGCTACAAAGCCAAGCCGTGGATATCCATGATCTAAACGAGTCAAGCAAGCATACCTTCGACATCTCGGCTCCGCTCCTTGCGTTTTTTTTCTCTCCCTTCGGCAACTTCCCTCGCATGCTCAGCTTTCTCACTTTCTAACTTCTGCTCAAACTCTTTTATCACATCTTCCAGACCCGGCAAGTTCTCCAAGGGCTCCCAAGTGTCGGTGCCCTTGCCTAAGCCTTTCCATTGTATCAACCACTGCTGCTTGGCATAGCGCGTACGGGTAGCTAGTATTCTCTCTACTTCATAATCGACGTCGTCACTGCCAGCGATGTCGTAGGGGTTCAGCTGGGTGCGTTTCACTGGACCTTTCCCTTGGGCTACTAAATGGACTGGAGGCTGGGTACGAGCACGTTTCGGACCACGACGACCCATTGTAGATGGTTGCACGATAGATCAGATGACGAAATGCATTGACCTTTGCTTTTTGATTTGTCTTAGTTCATAGTTGAACTGTCGGGGTGCGTGGTTGCGTGCACAACCTCTATCACGGCGACCAATGTGAGTGAAGTAAACCGCGGTTCCAGTATCGATATATCGATATTTGCAATAATGACGAATTGTGCTCCAGCATTTTGAAATGATCGATCGATAACAATAGGTGTTTCTAAGGTATTGATCAATATCGATATGTCATCTAGAGGTATCGATCGATTTCGATATGTCCCCCAGAGGTATCAATCAATACCGAATATGTGGTCACCCGTATCAATCAATATTCAATATTTCGATATCTGTTATTTTGGTATCGATCGATATCAATATTTCGATATATCGATAGTATTGAGAATATCGAATATCGATACCGCTCCTTGGAAGGCTTCTTCGAATGGCGTAGCAGTTTTTGGGGTCACCCGACTCATCTCTACACGCTTTAAGTGTTGTATGAATGTCATGTGCACGCGTGGCATATCGTGAGAGTGGTGACGGAAACTCTTTCTTTGAGAGATAGTGCCACGACAGGAGTTTCCAAAACTCTTGTTTCCTAGCATATTGGAGTTCAGGGTACACATTATTGCCGCTCTGAGTGTTAACATCCGGAAGTGCTGTCACAGCAATGGTCCCCTTCTTGGAAGCAGATGGGCGGTACATTCCCGATTCAGGCAATGCTTGGAGGTAGAGCTCCCGCTTCATTTCGTCGCGGAGGTCAGCAAGTGGAAAAAGTGTTTCGGAGCAAATGTCTATAAAGGAGGAGCCTTTCCCTGGGTTCAACAACTTAGGTTCCCCTGTAAGCTCGGCCGCCACATGCTTTCTGAGTTCATCGTCTTGTTCTCCTCTAAGGTATACAAGCGAGTTACCCGGGCCCGGGCATTCCAGTTGAATGTGAGAGAAGTTGCACTTGGTTCCTGTTTGGCAGTACGGGCAGTCAGGTGAGGCGGTAACACCCGGCTTATGTGAACGTGCGGGTGAAGCTTGAAGGCCCAAAAGTTCTCTGCTTCTGGCCGCTGTATAAGATTTAGCTGTGACTTTTGAGATATCCTTGGTGGGAGTAACGTTGTGGTCCTCTAGCATTCTGATATACTTCCCTTGAGACGACATGGCTTTCCATGTATGAAGGTGAGTAAGGCGTTGGATTCTCCTGATGTGGTTCCGAATATCTCCTGCAACTGGCACTTCCATGTAAAAGAGAGAATAGGGGAGTTCTTCGTATGGGTCAAATCGGGGAGCGTTTGCCCCTTTTCTGAAAGAGGCCCTCTTTGCTGCTCTATCTACTCTATCGTGAAGTCTATCATTATTATGCCCCCTTATCCATTTAAGGATGATCCTGCTGTGGTCTTCTCCACTGTAGAAGCCAAGCTCCTCAAGTATTAATCTGACTGCCTGCAGTTCACGTCGGTTTGGTTCCCGAAGCATCTCACGAGCACTGACAGTTTTCCTATCCTTATTTACCGCCGTGATCGTTGCCATTGAGTCAATAGCATGTATCATTGGAGTCACAGACTTTAGTATGTGGTCCTTTTGGTCCTCTAAGAGAAGTCGGAGCCCGGTGATTTCAGCAGATGTAGAACTTGGTGTTTGAATATCCGCTTTAATCAATCGATCATCAGCAGTAAAGACACTGCTGGCAGGGATGTTAGCCTTTCTAACAGAAAAGGTGCCTCCCATTTCTTTAAGCAAATAGGCCGCGCCACTGCAAGCCGTTTTCTTCCCCGCAAATAGTGAACCGTCACTTGCCATGTCGTAGTGGTCCTGAGATATGCTATTTCCATCGCTAGGATTTTCATCCTCGTCCGAGTTACTGGGGCAGCTGTAAGCGCTCTCTTCGTCCGCAGTTCGGTTCCTGAGCTGGACAGATAGAATCTCTTTTTGGCGGTCCGCAATGTAGTCGTAATGGGCTTCCAGATTTTGAACATCTGATCTCACATTTATAGGGGGAGTGTCATTGTTGTCACATTCAATGGTCTCTCCAGCGGGAAGAAGAATGCAGCCATCCGATGTCATTTGGTATTCGCGGTCATACTGGCATTGAAGCACCTGACCATTCATAACAAAATTATCATTATCTAAGTGGCCTGGAGTATACTTTAAATAACGCATGGTGTTTGTTTCCGCGTCAAGTTTTTGAATGCGTATCAGTGTGATGGAAGATTTGTCACCATTGCCTTTCCAGTGAAACTCACTTACATCCGGAATGTCATGAGCATCCCTGTAGCATTGTTTAACATATCTAGCTTTTGGGTCATGGTTTCCCAGGTTTATTATCATCTCGGACTCCAGACTCTCCAACCATGCTGGTGGCTTATTCCCGTTAACACCTAATGAGTGCTTCATATCAGCCCATCTCCTCAGCATCCCACCACAGGGGGTGAGAAAGAAACCAGTGTGCTTGATATTGTATTTTTGAATGGCGCTGCTAACATTGCTTAAATCATACAGTGATTTAGGAATTGAGGACACAAGGTTGTTATACCCTGTTTCACATTCAGGAAAGAGCTTAGAGTCAATTGCATAGTCCATAGAGGCCATAATGGTGATGGTCCTTTTCATCCAGTTAAATTGCTTTCCTTGAAGGTTCCTGTAGGTTGTGTAGTGAGAGAGGGGGAAACCATTAATTGTGTTTTTGGGGTCTTTCCTTTCCCTTTCCATATTGTGCAACATAATTTTTAGCCACGCGTCACTGTATTTTTTATAAAGGGAAATAAGCATAGGATCATTTATACGGTCGGTGTGGTCAGTTTGCCAGTAGACGTGCTCCTTAGCAGAGCAGAGAGTGGACATGGTTTCAGTGATGCACGTGGCAGCAGCCACATCCTGTATACTGTCAATCCCATAGCCTCCATAACAAACTGGTGTCCACACAATCTGATGATTTGTGTCCGTGGGGCATCCCATGTAGTTGAGGATAAATTTTGCTATTTTACAATCAAGGGTACGAGCAATGTTTTCTGAGGAAGTGGCTATGATTGAGGTGACTTTTAGCGGGAAAGCCATCCTCGGGACAATTACTGCATTCACGATATACCTGAGTTGGTGTAAGGTCAGATTTTGAAGTTGAATTGCCGCAAGGGAAGACTGCAACTTTTCCGTGAGGAGCTCGGTCTGATGGTTCCATTTTCCATTTAATGAGTACCAAACCCCCAAGTACCTATTCGCTTCAGTTACATCACTGTATTCTAGGTATTCTGGAGTCTCGGGCGGGGACCATCCCGCGTGGATTTCTGGGCCAGCAGCATTTTGGTCCACCAGGAGACGGCCTCCCGACATCAGCAATTTGTCAGAGTCACTATATCTCCTAGTGGTTGCTTTTGTGGTTCGGGTACATTTCCTGAATGAGTATTTGGATTTTTTCACATTGGCCGGGATTCCAATGTATGTCATGAATTCATTGACAACCACCGACATATCTTGAACTTCCTCCTTTGTTTTGCCTATAAGCATGATGTCGTCACAGAAAAAACGGGCGAAGACATTCGGAGGTGAATTCATGTTAATCAGATTTGGTGCCGGGAGATGTGGAGCATCAGTACTAGTGACTTCTTTTCTAGTATGCATGGTGTAGCCATAGGTTGCACCACTCGGGTTGGCTCCGTTTGCCCTTTTTGCCAGCCATATCGCTAAGATGTCCATGATGGCCACAAACCTGAGGGGACTTAGAACTTCCCCTTGCGGCACTCCACACTCAAGTGACCATTCGTCTGTTAAGCCTTCCTCGGTGAGGACCGTACGGGTGGCTTCATTAGTGATGTTTGAGATAATCTCAGTGATTTCTTTGGGGAAGCCTAGTTTATCAAGTGCGAGGTTGCTCATCCAAAACTCAGCTCTGTCAAAGGCTTGCTTATTAAGGTCTAGATAGACCACATGAAGTTCTTTATCGTATCTGTTGGCATCTGAGATGACTTCATTCAAAATTTGAAGTGAATCATCAATGTTTTTGTTTGGGAGGAAAGCATCTTGAATGGGGAAAAATATGGGGTGGACATTTAAGGCTGCCTTTATTCTGTTTGCAATGATTGTATTAAAGAGTTTCAAACCAGTTTCAAGCATGGTCAGCGGTCTGGCATTGTCAGGTGTACACGGTTCAAGCGGGTTTTTGGGGATCGGAAGAATGATGCCCGACTTTGCACGTTTGGGAAACTTTCCAGTTCTAAGGATGTGGTTGAAGAGTGAGACAGTTTGAGCTTGGAAGTTTTCCGGGCCTTGAATCCACTGTGAGTATCTCATTCCTGTGGGGCCAGGAGCCGTCGAAATGCCGCATGTAGAATATGCTTGATTTAGTTCCTTTCGGGTGATAAGACATGTTAATTTAGCAGCTATTGGGCTAGGAAGTTTCGGGCTTATTTTTAGGATTTCAAGGAGCCACGGGGGGAGGGTATCCGGTTTCTGTGGAGTGGTGGAGTAAAGTTTCTTGTCCTTGTATTCTTTTAAGGTGAGGTCAAGTCTCTCCTGCTTGCTTTCAGGAATGTTACCCTCACTGTCAGGTGTGACCGCTGCACCTTGTTCATTTGGTTTTATCTTGCCCATGACCGTGTCTAGGAATCTTGAGAGATTTGTGGAAAAAAGATGTTGGAGGGCCTCCTTCTCATGGAGTTTCCTTTGTTCCAAATCAGCTTCTCTGCTCTCCTGGAAGGCTTTCCTAAAGAAACCAAGGTTTTCGGACAAGCGGCTGAGCCATGCGGTGGCACTTTCATTATGTTTAGCTCTTATTTTTGTGAAAGGAATTTTTAGGATCAGGTTCCTTGCCTCTGTGGGAATACGATTGTCGTGTATGCGGGTTTCCATGCATTTAATGGTTCGTCTGATGATGTTCATCCGTTTGTAGGTGTAATTTGATACCGCTGAGGGGTTGCATATTCCCGCTTTCGGGCTTTGGCCTCTTGTACCAAAGGAATGAGTTGCCGCTTTGTTTGCCAAATCATGAAGTGTTTCCCATATAGCATCGGGGTCAAGCTCATCCTCAGTTGTTGACTCGTCTTTTGTTGCTTCAGTCGGTAGTGCCTCGGATAGCAACAGATCAAGCCGTTCAGTGTATGCCCTCCAGCCCGTAGCATATCGAAAGGGAGCACTTGCAATTGTTTTAGAAGCCTCACCAGTCATGGCTGTGCCGTACGTGTTTCAAAATTTGGCCGAAAGGTGGGGTTGAAGAGTGACACTCCAAGTAGTGAGAGAGTCTTCAGTGGAAGTTTTTTGAATCTTTCCAACTTCTAGCGGTCCGAAGGAAAGGTGCCGTTTAAGGTAGGCATTGGCTTCTTTCTTATTTGAGGCATTCAACAAGCCTATCAACCAGGTGTTCTCCTTCCCGCAGTAGCCTAAATTCTGGGCTTCTTCAGGCATGCCTTTTCCTCTGGACAAGAGGTGGGCCGCATTCCATGGTGAATTAGTGTGCAACCACCATTCTTTAGATTTATTATGCCATTTAATGCCCTGCTCAATGTCATCCAAGTCTTCGTTTGATTTTACAAGTTTGTTGATTGTGATAGGACTGCCGTCAAGGTTTGTCCTTTGAATGTCTATGTCAGTGGTGTCCCCTGTGATTGTGGTAATCTCACCTAATAATGCCTTGAGTTTATCGGGGCAGGCATGGACAAACTCTTTCTTTGAGTAACCGTTAGCTTTTAGGAAATTTGCCATTTCTTTTCTGGACCATTTGTGTTGTGTGGCTGGTGAAAGGGCGGGCATTGGCATGCGAATGGGGTACCCTGTGTAGTTCTCATGTGTGGTGTCCTTCGCACCTTGGAATCTGGGAATTGCACCCCTGTTTTCTCCCAGCTTTTGTTGTTGTCGCTCCCTGGTGGGAAGTTTTATTTCGGCCCATACAATGCCATGATCTGAAATGATACATGGATTTTCTTCAGTCCAGCCCGTTTTGACTGCCATGTCAGCCATTGTTGTGTTTGCAAGAATATGGGTGAGTTTAGCTTTAGAGCTTTTCTTAATGACGTGGGTGAATACTTCATCGCCTGGGTGGTGCTCCATGATCAGCTCTTTAAGCGAACATTTGTCATTACTGAGGTGTGCTAGGAGGTGCTTGTTCTTTTCCAGGTGGTCACGGTAGGGCATGATGGTGCCTCCTGTAATGCGTTGTTGTTGGGTAATGGTGCAATTCTTGTCTCCGATTTCAATATAAGCTTTATTCGGGTTGTTTCCAGCTTTGGCCGCCCAATCCGTGAGAGTGTAATAGAAGGTGATTTGTTCATCTTGGAGAGTAGCATTGTTCATGTAACCACTGGAACACGCTATTCGATGAAATTGACATTAGGGTAGATAATTGACATTAGCTGTTTTTGGCGATATTTAGAAAATATATGTGCTGAAAATGTTAATGTTGAAAATAATTTTGCTCGCAGGCCTCCGCAACGGTAAAATTACAAGACACGTACGAAAATGTTTCCGAGACACGGTGAAGCATGCAATTTATTTTCTGTGCTGTAAATGGTAGCGAGCATGACATACAAAAGAAATGAGCAATTGCCATATCAGATTTCTCTAATAATCGTATTTACATTATGTACATCTATTTCTTGCGTCTTAGTCAACTGATTCTATTCACATTTCAACATCGCTACCGTCGTCTAGGTCTTTACACCTCTGGTCAGCTCTGGACCGGTCGGGACAGGTCGGCACTTCCTCATTTCCCTCGTTTTCGCTATTGTCTTCATCGCCTTCGGTTTCTTCCATTTGCCCGTTATCAATTCGTCTTTTCTTGGCTCTTTGCGCAAGCAGTGCCACTATAAGTTGCCCATACTGTTCTTCTGGGATACAACCTTTTGCTTCGTTAGCTGCGATGTTCCACGCTAGCAATATCTCTGCACTTTTGAAGGGCTCAGTTGACGGCGTATCGGATGCGTTCTCCCAGAAGGCTCCCGCTTTCCCTGCCAACACCTTTCCGAGTCTTCGCTCCTTAGTGTCCGTGTATGTCTTCACTTTCAGGTACTTGTACTTCAACTCCTTCGTGTAGACAATCCGTGCATGCACTCGGACAAGCATCAGGGGGTCCGACCATTCTTTGCCGTTGAGCTTGACACGGAATTGGCATACATCGTTGGCCTTCACACCCGTGATTTCTCCGAAGCAAACGGCGTAGCTGTTTACGGTCATCTGATCGAACGAAACCTCCCATACCGGGTTGGCCACGTACGCTTCAGCTTTTCTAGCAGCCCGATTCACCGCCTTACGTTTGCCCGTGTACACGGCAATCGGTGCACGTTCTACGCGTTCTTGAATTCGGGCTGGAATTTCGGCTGCTGCTGGCATCTGCGCTTCGGCGAGTCTGAGAGGAGCTTCCAGGGCATGCACCAAAGGGGCATTCAAACGTGCGTGCAATTTGCTCGGCAAAACGAACGGGACATTGGGCTCCTCGAAAATGCCCTCCTCGGTCAGCTTTCGTTGCTTCCTCAACAGCTCCGCCCACCACGCCTCGTGGGTAGGTGTAAACGTCGTACTCAAAATGGTCCGCATCCCGTCCACCAGATCCTCGAGCTTCGTAAGCCCTTCTTTGGAGAAGGCTTTCGGTTTGACAAAATCAGGCAGGTTCTCGGGCATACAGTTCAACACCTTGAGGCCCTCCTCTGGTAGCCACTTCTTGTCGGTGGAATACATCTTGTATTGCACGACCACTTCGCCGGCCTCGTTCTTGAACGCTTTGAAGGTCTGCTGCGTGGAGATGCCACAGACGTTCTCGTAGCGACCACCGAACCAGGTCTTCAAATCGTGCACTTTCGCCACCGCGGTCGTGAAGATGCCATCCGAGAAACACTCCTTTGCGATTTCCATCATTTCGTCAAGGGTCATCGCAAGCTTGCGTTTTAAGCGCACAGAAAAACGCGAGAACATCTGGTCGATGTTCTCGTGGGTGTGGCCGACGATTAGGAAGTTCACCTTCACCTTCTTGAACGCGCCAGACATAACCAACCAAGAGATATACGCCAAAAGCATAATGCTCTTGTTGGTGCCCACGTTGTCAAGCTGGACGTATAACACTTCCGGCATCGGGTACGGTTCCTCGCCATCCCCTTTACGACGGTGCTCTTGAATTCGAGTGACGTCACGATGCAGCACGTTCAGCAGGAAGTTGGCGTCGTCACCGTAATTCGCGTAGTTGAAGTCCATAAACCGGCCAACGTTTTCGATGATGCTACCCATATTGTGCACGTCCAAGAAGTCCTTTCGGTCCAGATATGATGGCATGCGCCTGAAATGCGGCAGGCGCGTCGTCCATTGGGTCATCCCGTCAATGATGACAGAGGAATATTTCCACCACGTCTTGTTTTCCTTGATGCTCTTAGTCATGTTAGATTTTCGGCCGTGTTTGTAGAACTTCTCACGCTCGGCACGCGCTTGGTTAAGGTGCACCTCTCGCATTTTGTCGTATTGACCTGAAAAAAAAAAACGTTTTAATATACAAACTTCTAAAACAACGTAAAACAAATGCAAATACTGTATTTTTCAAAATTTAGCTTACCGTGCTGGGATTTAGGTGTGCCCTCCTTCAAGAGTTTGATCGAAGCACATACACTGCACTGCGAAAAACGCTTGCACTTCGGAACTTTGAGCCAAGATTTGAACTCGTCTTTCCAGATTTCGTAGAAGTACGGCAAGGAGACTTCCTTGGATTTGCGGTCGTGAATAGATAAAGAATCGAGATAGTCATCCCAAATCTCTTCTCTTGTCTTCCCCGACGGGAGATGCGTCTCAGGTTTATGAGGCTGAGGTTCGCCCTGTTCTTCCGCATATTTATTCACGAAGGCGACGACATTTGATTTTTTGTTGGACAAACGCCGATTTGCCTCACTGCCAGTCAGCCCGTGAATGAAATTCGTTCTTCCAGAGAGAACGCGCTCGCGTACGTCGCAGAAATAGCCTTGGCTTACTTTGTAAACCTTCTGGTAGAAGGCCGAACACACCTGTAAATATACCAGCAAAGTGAATGTTTTCAAAAAGAAGGAAAACCGCTCATTAACCTAATGAGCAGTTTTGGCACACTTTCAGGAATACGAACAAAAAAATATTCTTCAAGGGGATTTGAAACAAAAGAAGGAAAACCGCTCATTAACCTAATGAGCAGTTTTGGCACACTTTCAGAAATACGAACAAAAAAATATTCTTCAAGGAGGATTTTTCAAAAAGAAGGAAAACCGCTCATTAACCTAATGAGCAGTTTTGGCACACTTTCAGGAATACGAACAAAAAAATATTCTTCAAGGGGGATTTGAAACAAAAGAAGGAAAACCGCTCATTAACCTAATGAGCAGTTTTGGCACACTTTCAGGAATAAGAACAAAAAAAAATTCTTCAAGGGGATTTTATAAAAAAGAAGGAAAACCGCTCATTAACCTAATGAGCAGTTTTGGCACACTTTCAGGAATAGAACAAAAAAATATTCTTCAAGGGGATTTTATAAAAAAGAAGGAAAACCGCTCATTAACCTAATGAGCAGTTTTGGCACACTTTCAGGAATAGAACAAAAAAATATTCTTCAAGGGGATTTTATAAAAAAGAAGGAAAACCGCTCATTAACCTAATGAGCAGTTTTGGCAAACTTACCGGTCTGTCACATATGAAGAACATAAATATGAATCTTGAGTCACAAGTTCTGGTCCCGCTCTTCATAAGATCTCTTATCATCCATTCTTTACGATCTTTTTGAGACAAGTTCCAAAACATTTCGCGTTGAGCAGCTAAAGCTGATGTGTGAAACATCAACGAGCAAAACGATTTGCACTTGCACCGATAAGTTGCAATACTTTCAATGTCTGATTGTGAAAGGTTTCGTTCTTTGATTGATATTTGACTCTTAACTTTGGGTTTTCTTTTTACTGATGTGTAAACTGCTCGCTCTTTTCCGACCTTAGTACTTTTCCCATTCAGCACACTTTCACTCTTTTCGTCACCCACGGAATGTGAACTAAAGCTTGCTTCAAGGCTTTGCGTTATCTCATTGAAGTCAACACTTGTTATCTTTCGCGAACTAGACTCTTGCGTGTTTATTGTGTCATTAGAGTCCGATGAGCGCTGAGTCGCGCGAGAGTCGCTAGTCTTTTGCAAGTTTGCAGTCATTGGAGTTTCTGCGCTTTTCGAGTGCATTGGCGTTTCAACGCACGGAAAGCATAATATCTCATCGTCGCAAACTGTTTTGTATAGCGATGAGCGAGGAGCGTTAACTGGCGATGAGCGAAATACGTCTGTTTCTATTTCTATGATATCGTCTTCCTTCTGGGTGTAGTATATTGCAGGCTGTGAAAGGTCAATAACTTCGTCGATAGCTTCGTCAGCTATTCGCCAGAACGGCCCCATCAGAAAAATAGTTCAAAAATCTTATGAAGCCAATTTCCGTGAAATGAAAACGACGACAATTCATTCTGAGTTTCGTCAGGGGCGACAGCCGATGACTTTGAATTTGAATATTACGGTCGGTCATATTAAATTCATCGGATCGATCGACCAAACTTTGTCCAATAACATCACTCTGTACTCAAGTTCCCGGATCGAGTGCAGATGTCATCAATCGAAATCGAGAACTTGAATGCAGATTCGAGTTCTTTGTCGCGTTCGGCCCGTCCAATTAAATACTTCGATTTGCAATTCTCAGATTTTGATGACGAGAGAACAAAACTTATTGAAACTCAATAAACTCGACCAGACTTCCTCACAATTCAAAACCTACTTTGCATAACACCGCTCACAGCTCATCGCCCTTTTTGTTTTACTTTTTCGTGAATTAAAATAATGGCAACTTTGGATCAATTTCGCGCATTAATGAGCGCAGGAAGCATAACACAGATACCCGGCAAGCAGTGGGCAGTTGAGCGCGTACCTTCTTTAAACGGCCATCAGCTGCGAGTAAAAGTTTTTCTCGCAACAGCCGATGGGGAAACAGTTCACAAAAGTTTGCCTATTTTGCAAGCAAACGCAGATGAGAACCTTCGTATCTCTTTCGCTGGCGCTGCGTCAACCGCCAACGGCAATACCCCGCTGTACGTGCTGGCGGCGTCTGAACGCCCTCATGAGTATAGCGCTGTCCGTCTTGACGCTGAAAATATGCTGATTAGCAGCGTGGCGCCTACTTACACAGTGCGCAAGAACAGGCTGGATGAGCTGGTTACACGCTCAGCGTCCAAAGTTCCTGCTGCTGCTTACAGTTCTTTTCTGAATGAAATGTGGCGAAATTCCGAGAACCCAGACTTCTGGAAGTCTGCTGAAGTATCTGGTGAAGAGTACAGTCTCTTGGACGAATCAATCGATACGGAGATGGGTGGCACCGGAGTACTTCCAACCGCGGTAAGTTCAAAGATTTTTGAAAATCCTGTGATATTTTGTTCATTTATTTGTCATTTCTATAATTATTAGTGTGTCTTAAAAAACTTGAACAAAAAAGCCTCATTAGCCTAATGAGCAGTTTTGCAACCTTTCTGGCCTTTACGATTTTTTTACAGTTAGTATGATACCTACTGTCATCATATGACATGTTTGACAGTTTTACCCGAGAAGTTCGATGACTGACCCAAACTTGAAAAAAAAGCCTCATTAGCCTAATGAGCAGTTTTGCAACCTTTCTGGCCTTTACGATTTTTTTTACAGTTAGTATGATACCTACTGTCATCATATGACATGTGAGACTGTTTTACCCGAGAAATTCGATGACTGACCGAAACTTGAACAAAAAGCCTCATTAGCCTAATGAGCAGTTTTGCAACTTTCTGGCCTTTACGATTTTTTTTACAGTTAGTATGATACCTACTGTCATCATATGACATGTTTGACTGTTTTACCCGAGAAATTCGATGACTGACCCAAACTTGAACAAAAAGCCTCATTAGCCTAATGAGCAGTTTTGCAACTTTCTGGCCTTTACGATTTTTTTTACAGTTAGTATGATACCTACTGTCATCATATGACATGTTTGACTGTTTTACCCGAGAAATTCGATGACTGACCCAAACTTGAACAAAAAGCCTCATTAGCCTAATGAGCAGTTTTGCAAACTTTCTGGCCTTTACGATTTTTTTTACAGTTAGTATGATACCTACTGTCATCATATGACATGTGTGACTGTTTTACCCGAGAAATTCGATGACTGACCCAAACTTGAACAAAAAGCCTCATTAGCCTAATGAGCAGTTTTGCAAACTTTCTGGCCTTTACGATTTTTTTTACAGTTAGTATGATACCTACTGTCATCATATGACATGTTTGACTGTTTTACCCGAGAAATTCGATGACTGACCCAAACTTGAACAAAAAGCCTCATTAGCCTAATGAGCAGTTTTGCAACTTTCTGGCCTTTACGATTTTTTTTACAGTTAGTATGATACCTACTGTCATCATATGACATGTGTGACTGTTTTAACCGAGATATTTGATGACTGACCAAAAGGTCTCATTAGCTTAATGAGCAGTTTTTCTTTTTTTTACTTTACTGCAGGATTCTGGCACAACCGACTTTAATTCACCAGTAAAGCTTCCCAATGGCTGGACCGCATGCTTCACACAATCTGCTGTTCGGAAGGCAAACAAAGATCGTTTCGGGAAGTCCTCGGTGTCAGCACACCAGTGTCTCTGTATAAATTGTGGTAAACAAGGAGAAAAGCGGTGTGGCGGCTGTCACCAAGCAGTATACTGTTCCCATGATTGTGCGAAGCAGCACTGGAAGTCGAGCCATCGACAGGAATGTAGTAAATCAAAACTAAAGAAGTAGGCATACAATTACATTGACAACCGTAATTGATCAAGACCGATGTTAAATAAAATATGTACCATTAGCTTGTAATGTAAAATATGTCTCATTAGCTTAATGAGCAGTTGTGCAAAGTTTCTAACCTTTGTGATTTCCCCTTAACAGTTTTATAATGAATATGAGTGTTGTTTCGAATTGCTCATTAACCTAATGAGGTGTTATCTGTTAGTGACTAACTTTGTACTTTTATATTACAATATAGGTACCGTTGACACCTGCAGCAGAAAGCGATCTGGCTGCTAGTCGTGGTCCGGGCGGCTCATTGTTAGCTTACGGGCCTGGAGAGACAGCGAAGGCGGCCAAAGAACAGAATGCCGAGCAAGCAGCGCAGAACTGGCAGTCCTTGCTCTCTTTGCCGAAACAGCGGCGTTCAGTAGCTCATTCTAATACGATTCGGTATCAGATTGAGTATAACCACCGGTACCCCAGAGTCGTTGACGCCAAAGACGTCAAGGGGTGTACCTTCAACATACCTATCCAGTACATTATACAGGCTGAGGACTACGAGCGCATCAGGGATGAGGACCGTGCGCAAGTCATGAACTTGAAAGAGAGCATGGCTTGGAACCCACACGGTTTTCAGAACACCTCCCTAGTGTACGTTATATGGGCGCACTCTGGGGAGCACCTCACAACCGCGGAGGACTTTGACCCCAGTAAGGTGTGGGAAGGCGTATATCGTTTC
Organism: Cymbomonas tetramitiformis; assembly: GCA_001247695.2. Taxonomy (NCBI): domain Eukaryota; kingdom Viridiplantae; phylum Chlorophyta; class Pyramimonadophyceae; order Pyramimonadales; family Pyramimonadaceae; genus Cymbomonas; species Cymbomonas tetramitiformis. Next base: position 59,631 of record LGRX02035439.1, read on the forward strand.
GTGTGCTTCGGGCACCAACATAGCCTCACCGCTCGGCGGGAGCTTCACCAAGAACAACCAGATAACGAAGCTTTTCAGCAGATCGAGTGCAAATTGTATTTTAATCTACAGTCTGACATGGTCCGATTTTTGGCTGACGAGCAGAACACCGTCGACCAGAACGTGAAGGGCAAGTCGCACCAGCAAATCATAAAATCCATGCGAACGGGCATGCAGGTGATTTCTGAGAAAACAATGTAACTTATCCATCTTTGTCACTTAAAGCTCTTACTTACTTAAAGTAAAAGAATGTTACTAACCGTAATTTCTCGGCAAACCATGCAGGCATCGAAGGGCCCTCTCCACAAACTCTATTGGCATTGTGGCATCACGGAATGGGACGTTCAGGCCCAAGACTGGACGGAGGACGGCCTGGTGAAGCAGTTGGAAAAGCACGATTCCAAGACTTTCAAGCTTCCTGCAAAGAAGAATAGGAAGCATGTCTACGAGAAGCTGTCGAAGGGGGACTGGGCCAATGTGAACGATTGGGAGCTTTTCGGGGGAGACGTTGACAATGGCAAATGGTTCCCGGTCTGGTACTTTTTGACATCGGCTCAGCAGTTGCAGATTAAGGCGGAGGTGTTGCAAATGAATCACATCTCCTACGCCAACGAATACGCAACGAATTGGTCGATGGCTACAGTGCGTCAGGAGACTTGGGACCAGATTGTTAGAATCATGCATGCGTACGAATTGCGTATTCTGAAGGGGCAGACTAAGACCCCCACCAAGGGGTCGGGTAAGAAACGCAAGACCTGGACTCCGGAGAGTGAGATCGTTGACATGACTACCGAGACGTCTGGGGCGGAGGAGGCGTTGAAGGATGTAGGTGCCGACCTCAAGAAGAAGAAGTCGGGTGGCAAGGCCAGGTCTAGGCGTGTTCCTCGAAGCGCCGGTAACACGTTGAGTGTCGGTCAGCCGGCACAGCCTTTGCAGCAGGCGATCGTGAAGGAGAGCGAGAAGAAGGAGTTGAACATGTCCTTTTTCCAGACGCTCGGGTTTCACTCGGACGTGGAGGTTGATTACTTGAACGGCGTTCTGAAGAAAATCCTGACCACTGAGATCACCATCGCAGAGGCGATTGACACCCTGAAGAGGTTCAAGGCCCAACGCAACGTTCAGGCCTGGATCGTGTCGCAATCTGGGGTGGAGAATTGGACTGCTTTTGAGAGGAAATACGGTGAGACTTGGGCTTGCCAGGAGTCCATCGAGCGATGCATCAAGGCGGTGAAACAAGGTAAAAGTGGGCGAGGGGGGAGTCAGCTCACGGTTCCCAAGGCCATCGTCCAATTCGTCGCAGACTGCAACACGTGGCTTTCCCGGTGTCAGGCCGGAGAGGGAGACCTCGGGCGGCTGCCCGTCAACTACGTCCCCAATACAGTTAAGGTGTGCGTTCTTTCAACATTCTTTGTTGTAATAGTCGTGCTCCTCAACATGTAGTTGCATGTTTTATTGCGCTAGCAATTTTCATTGGGTCATTCAAATATTAACAAGCGGTTTGTGGTATAATAATAGGTGGCACTTCCCTCCCCCCTTGTGGAGGATGGTAAGGAGGCAGAGTGCGAGAAAGAGTTCGAGTGGAAGACGGTTCAAACCGGCTACATGATCTACAAAGACGAGTTGACGAAACTCGAGAATGTCCCCAAGATGAATTACGTGGGGACAATACTGGACGTTATTTACGACTTCGATACGGAGCTGTCAGAGCACGCGTTATCCGAGCCCGACCTGATCAAGTTCATAGATGCCTTTGCGGCGCTCACCACCTCGCCGGACTGGACAATATTGATATTTTGTGGGTTTGCTCAGCAGACTGGGTTCCTGAAGATCCTGGAGAGCAAATGCAACGGTGGGGCCCAGCGCATATGGTGGCGCAAGGAGAACCAGGATGTAGGTGCCAACAAAGCCATCCGGTACAATGTCCTCGAAGCGGCTGTCATCGGGTTCCAAATGGCGGAGCAGGAGTCCGGGGAAAAATCCACTCGCAAAGCATGGATGTGCGACTTCGACTTCTCGACGAAGGATGCGGAGGTGGGCTCGAGGGCGAATGTGTTGGAGGGGTATTCTGTCGTCAAGCAACCCTTCCGAGACGAGGGGAAAGTGGTATGCGCTCACCAGAAGCCCCAGCACCTGCTAATCGAGCTCATCAACTGCCACATGATGGGACCCGCACCTTTCGCCCAGTTAAACAACGATTCGTCACCCAACTGGATCTTGGATGCGGGGTGTGGGGTCGCGACGGCCACAATGGCAGCTCTCCGGTGCGGCTTGAACGCTGTCGCGTTCGACTCCGACCAAGACATGGTGAATGCAGCCAGTCAGCGGATTGGGAACATTAACGACGAGCCTAACGGCGATACGGAATGCATGTCACTCGAGGAAACGGCGAAGCTCAAAGAGGAAGCACGCATAGAGGAGGAAAACCTCAAAAGGGCGAAAGAAATCGCCGACTGCAAAAAGGACATGGAGGAGTCGGCTGATGAGGACGGTGAAGAACCCGCTGAAGATCCACCCGCTGAAACCGGCACGGCTTCTGGGCAACCCGAGGCAGGAGAAGGAGAGAAAGGAGAAGATGGAGATGAAGAGGAAGAAGAAGAGGCAGGAGACGGCGAACCAGGAGACAGCGTTCCCCCCGCACCTACCGACGACGCACCAGCCGAGTAAATAGTGCACGCCGTGCCAAATGCCTGTCTTGAACCTGGAATGAACGCAGATACCGCGTAGATTGTGGTCGCAGTGCTAACAGCTAGCCCTGAACATTAATAAAACACATGTACAAAATGAAATTAGTCACCGCATCATATTTTGTATCGTGTTCACCACATTGAATGCTTGCATGTGCTTGTGAATGTATTATAAGCACTCATACGTACGTATCCGAGCAGATACCGCGTAGACTGTGGTCGCAGTGCTAACAGCTAGTCCCGAACATTAATAAAACACATGTACAAAATGAAATTAGTCACCGCATCATATTTTGTATCGTGTTTACCACATAGAATGCTTGCATGTGCTTGTGAATTTATTATAAGCACTCATACGTACGTATCTATTAGCCTCACCGGCACCCGCGTTTATACGTGCGTCTCGCGTCTCGTCGGAAAATACGTTATTTTCGTACGCCTTGGAATTATTTAGCTATCTATAATTAAATTGAAAAATGACATTCCATAATGTCGTTTTCATCGAATAGCGTGTTCTGGGTACGAAGAGCTCAAATCCTTTCTTACCCACAAATTTTATCATTACGGCTCTCTTTGCGGTACCATCAGTTCTCGTGACAGATGGAGCCAGAGGCAGGGTTTTCGGGTTCCACAGAATCATTGATCCGATCGAGGCATTTTCATCAACAAATGACGTGCGAAACTGAATGCCTTTTTGAGTTATGAGTGTTTTAACTAATGCTAAATTTTCACTGTTTATTTTTGTTTCTGAAACACATACAATGTCCGCTCTGCCATCTATCATTAGATTACAAATGGTTTCAAGTTTTATGAGACTGCATTTTACTTCCTGTGCGTGTCTTAAACCCCTGAGATTCATTCCCATTATCTTGATGTTATTGGATAATTGGGCTTGCTGCAGGCTTTCCAATCGCCCTATTTCAGTTTGTTGCAATTTCCCTCTGTTGTTTCTGACTTGATGTAAGCATCTCCCCATTTTGTCATATTCATTCACAAAGTCGAAGGTGGTGTTGACACATTTGGTTTTGTAAACCTTCCTCTTGTGTTTGCGGGAAGATTTCCTCCTTTGCCCATATTGAGGGTTTTTATCAGCACATTTGGTGTTTGGGTCGCTGATCTGTCCAATGGGGGTCCTTAACGCTGTGGCTTTCCGGGGCCGTTTGTCTTGTATACCATTGGTTCTGTCGGCAACCGTCAACATGTGCCTAAGCTCGTCTCTGACCAACGAAATAGCAAAATCATTCTCCCGTTTTGTAGTTCTACAAGTGTTGTCATTTTTCAGAATCATTTTGATGTTAAGTTTGTTCAAGTCATGTAACAGATCTCTGGCAAATTGGTCTGTGGAGTGATACCTCCAAGTACGAATAATGTTTGTTGCTTTTTGTGCAATGATGAAATTTAAGATTCCCGAGTTATTTGGGTGTTCACCAAAGCTTAAGTTAATGAAACATTGTTTTATCTCATTGTCAAGTGTGAGGGGATGCTTGTTTCCCAAATGTTTTGCTTGAATGCCATTGACACAGTATATGATAGTCTTTTGAGGAACAAGGTGAAGAAAGACATACCAGATCCCATCGACGTTTGATATATAGGTAGTGTTTGTGTGATCTGATTGTCTGGGTGTACAATGATAAGAACCATGAGTTTTCTTGATATTAGTGCTGACTTCCTCCAAGTTTTTTAGTAGTGGCCAGTTCAGTCCGAAGTGAGCGACAATGTTGTTCATATGATGAAGGGTGCGTGCCCCTTTTCGGGTGATTCTTCCAGGTTGGGAGGAAGGGTTATTTTGGGGGGGTTCCACTATCACCAATTCCTCAGGGCAACGAGGTGCCGCATTGTATCTTACATTCAAATCAGCAATGATGATTGGTTTGACTTCCGCCCGCATTTCAAGGCGATATTTTTGAATTTCGCTAAGCATGATGTCATGTCCTGTGGGTCCTTTTCTGAAATCTTTGTCTAAGTATTCTTCGAAGGGGACGGCTTGAACCTCTCTGTTCCATTGTGCCCATCTGAACGCTGTTTTTGCAACCCATACCCCGCAATTGTAACTATCAGTTTGAAATGTTTCCTTAAAGGTACGGATGGTAGAGACTTTTCCTTTGAGGGACATTCTTAGGTCTTCCAACCAAACCCTAAGTGGTGATATAATGGAGTTGATTACGGACTTTTCAGCCTTTTCGCCAAAGGGGTCATAAACATAAGCAAGGATGTCATTTGCTCTTGAAATTTTGATCATCAAGAGTCTCCGCCAATGGATTGAATCACAAATCCCAATCTGAGTGTGTCGGTGCTTTCTGAGTTTTTTGATAACAATACCGGTGAAATTATCCTCCTTACCGTTAAGTTTATAAATAAGATGCTTTAGTTCAATCGGGGCGATGGTGCTAGGGTCACGTGTAGTCATGGCATCACCTACTTGAGTCATGTTGAGCCAGCCTTTGTCAGAGAAAAGGCCTTCTGCGAGGGATACATTTTTAATAACCTCGTCGGTGTAGACTCCAGCGCCACCTCTGATCGGCACAGTCTTTGATTTTTTGCCTTTCTTCTTGGACTTGGTTCTATGAGGTGATCTCTTATACAAGTATTTTCTTGACAACAACCTATAGAATCGCTTCCGCCTCAGGGTAAAGTAATGACCGTTTGCTCGTTTCTTGTGGGCCCAGCGGTACGTGGTCCTCGGGCCAGGGGCAAATTTATGATAAATTCTCCAATTTTGTATGGTGAGGAAAGCCATCATATGATAGGTCATAACCCAAGTACCTAGGTTGTTTTGTTGCGTATAGCAGGTGCAACAATGCGCCATATCATCATAACTTGAAAGAATGTTTAAAGCAACGGCTCTTGATTTGAGGTCTATGGGAAGATTAGCCAATGACAAGCAATAATTAAGCTTAACGGGATGTCTGCCTTTACAACTAAAAGGGTTGGTGGCAATTAAACAGGGCATGTTAGTTTTGATGCTTCGTGATGTGGTTGGTGCCCTTACACTTTCGGATAGCTCGTTGTGCGAAATGCATTTTAGGGTAAAGCAGAGCAATTTTGTTCGGCATTTGGGACTTTTTATCAATTTGTCACAACTATAGACACGCCCACCCCTGGGGCCGGGGGGGGACCCCCTCGCAGCCCCGACAAAGGTCTTCCCCCCCCTTGCGCTCTCAGCTTCGCCACTTCCCTGCCACCTCTCAGACAGTCATTCCCACGCCCGCGCTCAGTTGTCACCATTTTCCCCCACTCCGCAACATCGCTTTTCCCCAAGTGCGCCCGTGTGCCAGTTATACCGGGCGACACACAATTTATACCAGCCACACCACCGCCCCAATTTCACGCTCAGATACCAC
>LGRX02035440.1:0-16731 GCA_001247695.2 Cymbomonas tetramitiformis
TCAAATTCCCTGCTGCGCGCCTTGCCCTCATCCAATCAAATTCCCTGCTGCGCGCCTTGCCCTGCATTTCTGCCCTAAGATGCGTATTACCATTCCCTTCTCGAGCAACTGCCGCCAGCCCAGTCCAAGACCCCGCAAAAGGATCTCGGCCTCGGAGACCCAGGGCAGCACCGGTGCATGCGATGCTTCCAGGGCTCTCGGCTCTCGGCTGTTCTGGTCAAGCCGTGGAGGCTGGGAGACAGGGGGGGTTGCGGTGGGTGCTTGCAGGTGATGGCACTGCCACTTGCGATTCGATTCCAGCACAGACCGCTGTTTGTCACCGTTGTGATCCTCGGTCTTGTTACAATCTACAAACCGTACCCCGTGGTATGATTCCAGCACAGACCGCTGTTTGGAAGTCGTCATCACTGCACCTGCCACTGCAATATGGGCGCTCGTCCTTGGAAGTCGTCATCATTGCGCCTGCCGCTGCAATATGCCTGATGGCTTCCCCCAGGTTGCCGAAGATGGTGGGATGAGAGGCGGTGGTTGGGGGGGTTGCCATCAGGCTGCTGATGCGGTGCTCTATATAAGCCTCCTGTGCATGTTCCGTGCCGACCTTGCCTATGTGTGCATCCTTCCTTTTCCCTGTCCCCTTCCTTTCTTCCCTCCTGCTGCCACCCCTTGCACCCGTCAGATGTTTGCATGACATCTCCAATGGAGTCTGATGGGGAAGGACTCCTGGGGACGAGGCCAGATGTATTGTGATGGATTGCCGCGGTGTTTCACGGTCAGAAGCTCAGCAGCAGGTTCGACGAAGGTGGCGCAGTGACCTGACCAGAGGGCGCGGGGCGGGCGCGGGGCGGGCGGGCCTGTGGCAGATGAGAAGCACGTTTCTTGTTGTGAACGCGTTCCTCAGCGTTGCCGTGCTTGGGCCGCTGTTCTGGTACCTGTGGATATACGCGGTGTGCACCCGGTCCCCCTTCTCCCATAGGCAGCCACGTGGCGATGCCGCTGCTTATCACTGTGCTGAAGTTTCAGATTGCAGTGGCTGCCCGTCTACCGTCCTCACTGATGGTATTCCATGTTGACGTGGTTTGGGCTGGCCTGGGTTTGAGCAAATGCTTCTCCCCTCACCTCGCCTCACATCAGGGATTCCATACCTGGCAGGAGAGAGGCTTGCTGCAGTCCACCTCGCTCGCTCGGTTTCACAGGATGGCCTGGGGACGGCCCTGCCGAGTTCAACAAATCGGAAGACACTAGATTCGTTGTGAGCTCCTGTTGGTCTCGTGTCGAATCGAGACGAGCGCCTTCGCCTGCTGGCATCCGTCAGAGCAATCTCTTCCATCCATAAGAATCACCGGCGGGGATGCTGACCAGCGTGTCATCAAGCAGCGGCCACAGGCGCCTCTGGTCCGCCTCGTTGCGACATCGCGCCAGTGAAAGCGCTTGGGACCGGGCGCATTCGCCGGACACGTCGCCCATACAAGCGCGTCAAAGCGGCTCAGCTCGCAGAGAGGGCTAACTCAGAGCCGGTCCAACCTGCCTTGGGCTTCAGGGAACGGCCAATGCCAACTTCTACTATGCCCTCACGCTCGTCTACGCCACCGCTCAAGTGAGGCCGCAGCCAAACCCAGCGCCTCTGCGACTGGCTGCTCCCAATGCTGTTGGTTGCTCGCTGTGAAATAGAGGATGAGCTCGTTTTCTCGTGGTTGATGTTCCCGGCTGCGCGGCGCCGTATACAGCCGCGGCGGCATGTCTGAGGCGACCCGCAGTGCGCCTTGCAGCCGGCGGAGCTGGAGGAGTCGCGCAGGCATTGGGTGAGGCAGATTGCATGGCATCTTCCAACGCGCCTTGCACACGCACGCTGCGGCTGTCGGATCCCCAAAGAAATCGGTCCAAGGATAAGCACACACGGTCAGTGTGCAGACAGAGCAGACAGAGGCACTCCGGTGTCCGGGCGAGGCCTGGGGGGGTCCCGATCTTCGCTCGAGGCATACGCTGGGGCCCAGTGGAAAATGAATTGCTGTCATCTTCGTGCACAAACGCGGTCAAGGCTGCGTTACCGTGTTGCGAGGGGGTTCCAAATCGCGTCTCGTTCCGTAGTAGAAGCAGCTGCATACGAGGCGGTGACACAGCGGATTTGAGCTGTCTGCACTGCCTCATGCCAAAAGCAGCGTCCCTCGTGAGATCCGGAAAATCCGGATTCCGGAACATTCGGAGAAGTGTCCCGAAGTGTGAACTGAATCCTTTAATCTCAGTGCGGGTACATATTGCAGCCGGCCTTCTGAAGCAATTTAGCATTTGCCAAAGGGATTGGTGGGATCAAGCAACTCGAGCACCGTGTATTGTGATTGGTGGGTTCAAACAACTCAAGCATCGTGCATTGCGTGTGATTGGTGGGATCAAGCAACTCGAGCACCGTGCGTTGCGTGTGATTGGTGGGATCAAGCAACTCGAGCACCGTGCGTTGCGTGTGATTAGTGGGATCAAGCAACTCGAGCACCGTGCGTTGCGTGTGATTGGTGGGATCAAGCAACTCGCGCACCGTGCGTTGCGTGTGATTGGTGGGATCAAGCAACTCGAGCACCGTGCATTGCGTGTGGATTGCGGAAATCTGATTATTGTGCATAGAATAATGGCAGCGGGTCAAAATATTCCTTGGAAATGCAGGGAATGCTCTTAGTGGACGCTGCAAGCTCGACAATACGGCGCGACTACATCGCGAAGCAATAAAGCTGAGACTTGTATTTTTCCTATTGAAACACAGAGTGCAGGAGCAGGTCGCTCTCTATTTACAGCGGACACAGCTTTAGTGAGACTGATGCAGGACATGCCTGCTCTATATGGACAAATAATAGCCTGTGGAGATTGCCTTTAAAATGCAGTGCCTGCGGGCCGACACCAACAGGCGTGCGTATGGGCTGTGGGGTGTCAATGGCAGGCATGTGTGCATGTTTTGGCATCTTGCACTGGAGATTTACAGCTTAATAGATTATAAGTTTCCTGAGTCAAGATACCAACAAGTTGGTGGTCTAGCGCCACTCGATATTGTATCATGTTTCCAGTGACACAGAGGTGGGGAGACGTGTTTCCGGCACTGCATGTATTCCCTGCAGCATGGTTCCTTTACCAGGCTGCATGTGCGGCACTCACAGTGGAATGTGTGCTGGCCCTCGTGCAGTGGCAAATAAACTGTAAATGTGTGCTCCACGTCAACGAGTGGCACATGATTGCGGTCATGTCATCCGCGTGATACACATGTCAACCAACGCATTCGCCCCCACAATTCAGGCGCTAAGCATGTGTGGCGATACGGATGTGCCTGGCGTATGGGATATACCTTGCAAATAGGGTGCACCAAGCTGAGAAGTTGCTCACAGTTTTACATACGTTCCTCTTATATAGTAAGATATCTTACAAGCGTTGTGAGATGTCTTTAGCAGCTGGCGCGTGGGTTGGTGTAGTGTTTATTAGGTTATGTGATTTGGGCGGAGATGTTGGTTACGGTAGGCATATATCTTACCTAATTAGATATGGCATATTGATGTGCGATTCAAATAACTTGATAACTTTTGATAAATACGGGGAAAATATAATTTTTTTACATGACCTGTCTTTACTTTTTTGATAATTCCGCGGTATTCGCGCGATAATATTCGCTGACATTTATTTCACTTTATTCGAAAGAGTCACAATTCCGTTTTTCATATTCGAACCGGTAAATAAACGCGTATGTACGTGACGGCAGGGTTCCTCTTGCTCGGACAACACTATCAGCTATTCACACAACAGAAATCATGCAGGGCAAAATAATCATAATAATAATACTACAAATTTGCAACAGCACATATATAGTTCCAATACCGTTTGTCAAACTATTCTATCATAACCTGATACTAAACGGGTTCTAAAAGAGCAAATGTCTATCACATCTGAACAAGCAAAATGAACGTGTCCCGAAGGGCATCACGAATATCAATTTTTTGGCGAGCAGAAGATCCCGTAGTACCTGCGAACATTTACTGAAACTGTCAGCCGGTGGAAAAGAAGTAGCATCGCCGACTGTTTTACATAAGTTGAGAAGAGAAGGAGCATGGCGAAAAGCCTAAGTTAATCTTAAACTGAAAGTAGCATGGCCAACTAAGACGGAGGAAGATCCCGCCAGGGCAAGCCCCAGACGCGCTGCTACCCGGTTAAGATAAACCGCGCTTCGTATTTCAAGATGGACCGCGCTGCTGCCCAGTTCAAGATGCATCAGAATCACCACGACCTTCGTAGCACAAGATCCGGAGATCGGGCACCAGAAACATGTGGGACGAAACGAATCTTGTGGCAAACGAAAGCAACAGGAATTAAAAATATAACCAAGAAGCTGACAGCATAGTTCGCGAAAAAACAGCGCGCCCTGCACCTCCACTAAAAGCTCCCAGCAGCCGGCGCATAACCACCTGCACCAAAAGATCCCAGCAGCCGGCGCATACCAAAGCACACACGATTCGCAACCAACTCGTTATGCGAAGCTAGACGTGAAGAGGAACCTGTGCGCACACTGGTGAGGAAAGTTCAGCGATCGGCAAAAACGTTATTCCCTCAATTCGTCCAAAGCATATCCTGCTGGCCGCCGTAATACAAAACTAATGAGCTTGGTTGTTCAAATTCTGGCGTTAGGTGTACAATATGTTTGAAAATCGAACGCTAGCGGAATCGTTTTACCGCCCAACCAATCAAATTCTAGATCGCAAATCGTCGTATCGATCGATCGATGTCCCATGGTTTCCATTGGCTAACAAAAACTAAATATCTTGCGAGGTGGCACATTCGTTATTGTCAGAAACGCTATATTTCTGGTCCCACTTTCGTTTGACGACGAGTCATGCATGATACATACATCGTCATCCTATGTCACCTTAAAGATCACCATCATCCACACCCAAAAATCGTCATTATCATCATCCACAAAGACCTCTGCCCCAGGTTTTCAGCCTGCGAAAAAGTCATCATCAAAAAAGTTATCAAATCTGAAAACGAAAATAAGCCATAACTTTTTCAATATTTACTTTTTAGACATGATACTTTGCAGATCATATTTTATGCATAAAATTCACACCTCGCCCAATTCACACCACTTAGCAAACATCAAAACTCCCAACCCCACCGCGCGCGAACGTCATAAAAAGCACCGAAAACTTGTTGTGGGACATATGGCACTTGAAAGGTCGTGGCAAAAAACAAAATTGCGAAAGTAAGGCAATGTCATCTTCTTCTGGATATAGAATGAATTTGAATACACTCTGGCTTAAACTACAAATGTATAGAATAAACAACATTATATTTACAGTTGTTTAAAAAATTGAAATGAATGGCACAAGACACAATTACCGAAAGGTTTTGATTTTTCCGGGAGCAAATTTTGATGATTTCCGGTGCAAACCATGACACCTCGATTCCAGCGCGGATTTCCGGTGCAAAAGTTGATTGTACCGGGGAAAATTAAAACACTTGTATATTTCCGGTGCAAAAACGTAGATTCTAGAAGCATAGCTAGTGCTGGCGGTGGGGGCGGTGCGCGGGTGGTACTCGGGCGGTGCGTGGGCCGGGGGAGGGTCTCCTATGCTATGCTTCTAGAATCTACGTTTTTGCACCGGAAACCTATAAGTTTTTTTTTCCCGGTACAATCAACTTTTGCACCAGGAATATTCATTGTTCCGAAAATATATAAGAAAGTACATATTTTCGTGGCAAATATTGATTGCACCGTAAACAATCAATGTTTGCTACAGAAATATCCATTGTTCCTAAGATATATAGCAAATTTTGATTCTTCCCGGTACACTCAAAATTTTCTCCCAGAATAATATGAACCATATTAATGGCAATAGTGATTGGGCATAAGGGTTGCTACCACGTCAGCCACTACTGACTTGCTTTTGATGATGTATGCCAAATGGAATACAATGAATAATGACATGTGACAGCATCGATCCCTTTCCCTTTTTTTGTATTATGGTCATGGGATGTCAATGCCAAAATTGGTTATTGGCGATACTGTATCTCAATGCTGTCGTCATGGAAGTCGAGCATCACTCGACCTGTGAGATCAGCAAGAAAACCTTAGCTGGTGAATCTAAACGTTAAATCTCCAAGTCGGCGAATCTCGCCGTTAGATCTCCAAGTCGGTGAATTGCCCGTTAGATTCCCAAGTCTGTGATTCTTACCGTTATATCTGGTCCTAAACCCCAAACCCTAAGAAGCTATTTAACGGAGCCATGCGAATTTTGCAAGATCCAGTGGTGATGCCATCTCCTTGACGACGATTGATCGCGCCTTTGTATATAAAAAGAGGTATCAGAAACTGTATTGTAAGGTTCACATCTCACAATTAAAATAAGCTTTTGTTTGCCGTATGCACGTGTTCGTCTATTTCGGGACGCGTTGTTGCCGACGTATGCATATGTTCCTCACTAAGACTTATATAATTATATTTCTACATTGACCACAACTAATGAAATATTGTTACGGGCTGATTTCAATTGTTACTTCGAATTTTTTTCAATACGATAATCTCGGCATCTCTCCTTGCACGCGATGTTGCTGGTTGTCCGGGTCAGGTTTTCTTATTAGTCCCTCCCAGTAGTACTTATTGGTGTCACTATTCTCCCCGTGGTGGATGATAACGGCCTGATGATTTCCCAGGGCTCATCATGAACGAGGCGTTTCAGGAAGGTGTGAACAGGAAGGTGTGAACAGGAAGGTGTGAACAGGAAGGTGTGAACAGGAAGGTGTGAAAAAATATTCAAATTAAAAATACATGCATGTTACATGTGCTGATAATCAACACAATTGAATGTTTCAGCTCCTGGACATCTTTGCCAACTGATAATGTAAATAACCATGGAACAAACCATGATGCACCATTCTGTGCAAAACGCACATCGACCAACGCATTGTTCTGTTACTTTTTTGAAGTGCTACTAAATTACTGACCATCGTACTGCGCATACATGCGGTGCATTGCATTCGTGGATCGTCGTGGGTATCTGAACTTCTGAAATGATTGGTGTGAGACCTTGAATGTAGCCGGAAGCGATGCAAGTCATCTCAGGGAAAGTTGAATCCACAGCCTTGGTCATACACAGAGACTTCCCCCCGTTGGTGCACGCTAGGAGGAACCCCCGCTGCTGCATGTTCCTGCCACCACGCAAAGGGAAATTTCCTTTGAGCCCATTGCATCATGCGCAACCCATTCCATGCCCACTCTTACAGAGTGATGAAACTTTAAGGGTTCAAGGGGGGGTATCAGTGAACGTTGAGCATTCCACTGCAAGACCATAGGGCGGTCTTTTGATATTATTTTCACCAGCCAAGGAGAAGTGCCCTGGCAGCAGAAGCACAACAGAATTGGCTTCGCAGGGATTGGACCACCACCATGGGCCCCAGGTGTCTGGAAGAGAATGGAGGAGAGCGGAGTGTGGAGGCTCTACGAAATGCAGCCACAGGGGCTATTTGCTCCAGGCAGGGGCATCCCGATGCACACGCGCAAGTCCGAGGCGGCGCGGAGGGGCCTAGGGCGGAGGTTGGGCAGACAGCAAGGCTTGGATGCCCAACCAGGGTACCTTGGCTTGGATGCCCTCGAGCTGCTGGAACATCACCCCGTTGGCCGCCAGGAGCTGCTGCATGCTCTGGGAGATGTCCTTCGTCTGCTGCTTGTAGTTGCTCGTCACCTTTTCCATCTTCTTCTCCAGTTTCTGCACCCGTGCCTGTGTTTCCCGCAGCCCCAGCGCGCGTGTGACTCGCCGCACTGCAAGTGTACGCCTGCCGAACAGGGCATCGCTCGCCCCCTCCGGTAGCCTAGGTCTCCTTGCTACCTCGCCATATGGCGAATTCCCGTCAGCCATGCAATGCGCGCCACACCACCGCCTTGTGTGCGCGGACCTCGACACGGGTGGTCATGTCAATCTGCGCCGTTAGGTTGCGCTGGATCTGCTCGAGCAGCTGCGCGGTGTCGCTGCTGGTCATCTTGCCCCCCTTCTTGTTGGCGTTCTTCTTGATGTCATAGAAGTCGAGCATGTCGGGCTTTTGTTTGGGGGAGTTCGGGTTCAGGTTCGGGGAGTTCATATCGAAGAGTAAGTTGTTGACTTGCTGGAATTCGCCGCCATTGCCGTCGCTGTTCATCTCGCCGCTCGTAATTTCGCCGCCATTCTCCCTCTCAGCTGCCAGCCTCTCCATCTCTTGCTCATTCTCCTCCCTGCCTCCACACCCCGCCCCAGCCAATACAGGATGAGCGCGCTTCACTGTAGCATGCTTTGTATCACCCTAGGGTGCTACACCTTCCTCAGGGAAGGCGCAGTCCCTACGGCAAGCCGCCCTCCATTGTCATCTGTGCGTATATGCCCCCATTGTGTTATGCTCCTGCCTAGTGAACCAAGGATTAAGAGGGGGTTACCTTCAACATGCCATCGTGGCCATAGAATGCCGCACTCGCCTCGAGAAAACAAAAATGACCGTGGCTCCCCTCAGTTCGCTCATATGCCCTTGCGCCATGGCCATATCAGACATCATGTATGTGGGTGTGCAGGCTGCCCCACCGCTGGGCAACGGTTCAATTGCCGCTGCTGCGTACACTGGGTGGAGTGCAGTGAGAGGCAGATGACTGCTACAGGACGCACCGGAGATCATCCATGTTCGGGAAGAATGCGAGGCAGAGCTCTCTGCACCGGCACAACCACATCAGGCTCCCAGGGCAACAACATGCGCCATCGCTGATGAATTGATCACAGCAGGCTACTCCGTGAGTCCACATCTCTCCGCATATGGTGCTGGCACTGCCTGGGGCAGGCAATCTGGCGCAGAGGCTCGCAAGGGTCCGGCAATTCAGGAGCAAAGGGAGGGCTGGGAGGGCAAAGGGGAGGACGGCAGGAGGAGATGGGTTGAAGTTTCCGGGCCAGCCGAGCTTGTCGCGCCTACTCTCGGGGCCAGTGGAAGAAGCGGACTCCAGGCAGGCAGAAGGGGGCTTTGCATAGGGCGGGCTGCACCTCCATGGAATGTCCCCATCCCCTTCCTCGTCGAAAGAAATGAACACCTCCTTGAGGCACCCCTGCGCAACCCCCTCGTTGCTCAAGCAACGCAGCCCTGGAGGCCATGCAAAGGACTTCGGAGGGTCCGTCTGTCTGAAGCCAATGGGGGATGGCCTCCTCAAGAGAACTCCCCCGAGGGGCTCTGGCAACCCTCCAGTTTTTGCTCCCTGAAAGGCACCACAAGGTCCTTGTGCACCTCCGTGGACCGTCGGATCCTGAAAAGACGGGGGTCAGGAAATGGGGGTTGCGGAGATTGCCTTTGGGAAGTCGATATTGAGGCGCTCCAGGGCATTCTTGAACTCCTTGTAGCTAATGGTTCCACTTCGGTCTTCATCCATATTCTGCGGTGTCGCCCGGGGTGTATACGCTTCACCAAGGACCCATCGGAGAGACAACCAGGCAGCAGACGCACGCACCGACAGTAGGGCAACAGCGGAGCAGGCACCGACAGCAGGGCAGCAGCAGAGCAGGCACCCACAGTAGAGCAGCAGCGGAGCAGGCACCGACAGAAGGGCAGCAGCAGAGCAGGCACCCACAGTAGGGCAGCAGCGGAGCAGGCACCCACAGTAGGGCAGCAGCGGAGCAGGCACCCGCAGTGAGGCAGCAGAGACGCTGGCAGCGGCAGTGAGGCAGCAGAGACGCTGGCACCACCAGTGCGCCCATGCTGCACGACGGGCGGGTGCTCAGCAACAACGCCCACCACTGCTAAGACACGGTGCTGCCCACGAAGGGCAAGAGGGCAGCGCCCGCGGCGCTCGGGGAGGGCGCCGGCCCGGGCAGGGGCGGGCAGAGGCGCCTGTGCGGCACCTTGAATATCCCAACCACATCCTCCGCCTCCAGCCCCAGATCTTCCACATGAGTCCTGCGGCCACCAAGCATCGACGCCACGTGGCAAACAGGCCACAGAGCACAAAGAGACCACGTGGCGACGCTCCGCTGAAGCGGAGGCTTGAGTCATTGCCCTCATCACAGGGCCTCGGTC
Organism: Cymbomonas tetramitiformis; assembly: GCA_001247695.2. NCBI lineage: Eukaryota > Viridiplantae > Chlorophyta > Pyramimonadophyceae > Pyramimonadales > Pyramimonadaceae > Cymbomonas > Cymbomonas tetramitiformis. The sequence goes on from LGRX02035440.1 coordinate 10,039, forward strand.
ATCGCAGGGCCTCGCTAATCGCAGGGCGGAAAGCACAGAGCGACGCTCGCGGAGGCACCTGCGCTTTGCCTGGACGGGGAGAGCTCCACGCGGCACGGGGGCGCACCTGAGGGCTATGAAGAGAAGCGTCCGCTCCTTCTCGTCCCACACAGTGGTGAAGTTGTTACCGATCACAGCCAAGGGCATCGCAATGAAGAAAATACCGCTGATAATAGCGGCCACTGCATACCCTCGCCCCTGAGGTTCAGTGGAGCGGCGCCCCTCTCTCCAGCCCAGGCCAAGACAAAACGGCTCCGATAATTGACAAAAAGGCTCCGCTCGTTTTTTTCATCTCCGGCTCAGGAACGCTCGCAACACAGCAACACAGCCACTGTGACCCCGCTCGTTAGGCCAGTTGGTCCACACTCCATGCGAGGGGGGCTCGCTGCGCCACCTCCGCTTCAGGCCATTGAAAGGTAAGAGTCTAGGGCGAGCAGGGGGGCCCGGCGGCATCAAGCCCCCCTCCAGGGTCAGGGCAGAGGCAATCGAACGAGAGGAGAAAGCGCAGAGACAAGGGAGCGGGAGCGCGGCCCACGAACCCATCACTAGCCAGAAGGCGCAGAGACAAGGGAGCGGGAGCGCGGCCCACGAACCCATCACTAGGCGGCCGAGCATTGTCGTAGGCTGGGCATCGCCCACGCCGGCTGTTGACATGAGCATCATGTACCAAATGCCGGCAGGAATGGACTCGAAGGAGCCGTCCGAGTCCGGCTCTTCGCCGGCCTCCGTGTAGTAGATGCAGGTGCCGAAGAGGATCACCATCAGCAGGAAGAAGAACATTGTCACCAGCAGGGCACTCACTGACATCTCCATGGCCTTCGCCAAAATCTGACTACCATAGTAATATCGCGACATCTTGATGATCCTGCGTCAAGCCGGCCCCCACAAGCCCCTCTCGCCTCGCCGGGCCACGCTGCGGGTTCCGTCGAGTGCAGCGGCAAGCTTTGCTGGGCGAACGGGCGATACGACACATACATCGCCGTGAGTCGCGTAGGGGGACGGGGGGTCCTCTCTGACGGTTGCGTCGGGCAGGCATGCGAGAAGCACAAGCCCCCTCGCGGTCACGAAGCCTCTCCTGATTCGGCGCAGCTGCTGAGCAGGCGGAGAACGCCAAAGCCCCGATTCGGGAGTCCGGTTGAGGGTGTTGTGGTGCGGCTGGCGAGGGCGGCCCGGAGGCCCGGAGGCGGGCAGGGCGATGTTGTACCTAAAGACGCGAGCTACCCTGAGTGCCTCGAGGTCGTTGGTGTTGCTCAGGAGCTCCACGTAGAACGGCAGGATGGCCAACAGGTCGATCCAGGCCATTGGGTCCTGCCGCGCCACCGCGGACGCTTTCAGCATCGTTCAGGCAAGGTGCATGCAAGAGCACCACGACACGCCACAGTCGCCCCTCTCAAATGCAGCGCGCGTCGGGGACTTGGCTCAACCTGACCAAGACGACCTCGCCGAGACCTCGTGGTTGGTGGACCCACACCACGTTCAGGCGATTTTCAGAGCGGGCGATTTTCAGAGAGCCCTTCCCGAAGCGAATAAACTGCAGCCCTTGGAAGTTGGGCATAGACTGGCGGGCGAATGACTTATCGCCCCGGCATAGGCTGGGAACCAACCGAGATAAGCTCGTTGAGACAGCTGAGCTTGGAGACGAGACGCAGAAAGAACTCTGCGGTGAACACGACGTTGAACAGGATCTCGCAGATGGCCAAACCAACGTTGTCCTCGTATTCCTCCAAAGTGGAGAGCGCGAACGTGAGCGTGGAAAGGAGGATACATATCACAAAGAAGATGGCAATAAGGTAGGCGGTCTTAGACGACGTGGGCTTCTCTAATAACGTGAAGAGCCTCTTTTCGAACGCCAGCCATGATTCGCTGAACGCCGCTTTATGCAACGATTCGCTCTGTAAAACAAGGACGAATCTGAGAATCCTGACCTCGTGGAATGCTACTGCAGCAAAGCGCAGCAAAGGCCTCTCGAAAAGACAACCCTCGGGTTCTCATAAAACCTACAAAGAATCTTCCCACGCGAACGTATACTTGACGTCCATCGCGAAATACAGACTTCGGGTTGTCGTGGGCACCCTGGTATAGTGGTATAGGGCGCCTAACGCACAGACGAGTCTCGACGCACCAGCCCTGTTTGTCCTTTCTTCTGGGCACCGTCGGCCTTCTTCGTTGAGTTAGCTTGACTGATTTCGACTTGCTTCACTGTGTTAGAGGGTCTGAACGACTTGGCATTTTTTGGAGCCGGCATTTAGAAATGCTTCTGGTGTCTCCACAGACGTGGAACTCGATGACCTCACAAAAGGAAGCTCCTTTCTTCAAGGACCCTTGAGGGGAGCCACTCACACTGCTGCAGTTTTCGCAGAAGGGGATTAGTATTCAGCAACATAGCTAACGTCGCACTGAAAGGGACAAGATCTTACAACCCTTAAAGAAACCCTTAAGTCGACCTTAAGTTGACTTGTCCGGCCACCAGCCTTGCGTCCCAACTTCCGGACAAGATGTACAAGGAAATTTATAAAAAAATCCTCCCCGCATGTGCTACCTTCCAAGTGATGAAAACGCACAGGAGTGGGTTCCAGGCGTGTTGTGAAGGAATCCGCAAGCAAGGTTTTGGTGGGGCTATGGCGGTGAAGCTTACTGCAGGCCGACACGAGCCAAATCAAAATGCGATGATCTTATTCGCCTTACCAACACCGCATGGGACTCTCACGCAAGATATAAAGAGGCGTAACCGTTTTGATTACCTGCACAGTCGTGTAAGGGTTAACGGCACGGAACCAAGCACGACGGTACGCTTCAAGTCTGGACCCTGGATTGCGCTTGCCTACAGGAGACTACGGCGAACTGAACGATGTGTTTTATAACGTTGAACACGTCATTCAGGCATGATTGTTCAGAATGCAGTGCAAGCTCACTAGTCCGTTTTGCTCTTTCAGAGAATTGCGTCATTTCAGCTTCCTTGGCTTGCGTTGGGTTGGTGCTTGGTCGCAGGTCGGTGTCCTCTCTCACAACTGACATGACATGTTGATCATGTGTATACATTCCGTTGGTCGTGAATTACAGGGTGACGACCGTCAGATCAGCATTTTTCTCTCCACCGTTGAATATTAGTTTAGTGGTACTATGTGCGAAAAAAACGCGGCAGGCACGACAGTAAGATCAAAAATGCTGTAATCGAACGTTCGAGCGGCTGTCTGAACATCTGCAAGGTTTCCTGCGAGTTCGGTCAAAACTCGCTCCTGCTGCTGTCGCTGCAAGATTCACTTACCTATGTTTTTCAGCTGATAATAATTTTGTTATTTATCTCTATGACGGTCGAGTTTTTCCCGAAAATCGATACCGTTTTTGACTTAGTCGCGTAGACCTCCCACGAGTGCGAGCCACGGGCTGTCACCCCACTATTCTGCCACCACTCTACCCCCCACCCCTCCGGGTAATTTTGGGGATGTCCTGTGGTGCATTTGAGTACCTCGCACGCCCTTACCCCAGGTTTCACCGAGGAAACCTCCTCTGTACTGTACTGTCATTTTGTCTGTACTGTCGTGTCTCTGTACCGCGTTCGTGACAGCATGTCAATTTCCGCGTCGCTGGTTGGAGGTCCACCGTTTTTCGTCGACGGCAGTACAGTACAGACAAAAGTGACGACGGTATAGAGGCAGAGGCGTGGATGTCGCCAAAATGAACTTCTTCAGAATTAAGTATGGGGCAGTACAGACGACGGTACAGCCGATGGCACGACAGTACAGACGACAGTACAGACGACAGTACAGACGACAGTACAGAAATATCGAAGCGCAGACACTCGCGATGGCTCGATTCTGTCGTTTATACCACAGATGAATTTATCGCGCGTTTGTACGCTATTTAAAGAAATCGTGCGCTATTTTGAGGGGGTTCTTCGTGATAGAAAGGCGCATGCATGCGGACAAAGAATATACTGTGGATATAAATAATTCCCATTAAAATCTCGATGTCCCCAAGATTTCATCCCTGTGTTCGCTGAAATATTCTTGAAATCGGTGTCCTTAAATATGCAAATTGTCATAAAATCGATGCAGTACAGTACAGCGCAAGCGGTGCAGTGTCACAGTACAGCGACGGTAATTCCCCTAAACCTCCGGGCTGTACTGTACTGTCGCGCGACTGCCACGTCGGCGTAAATTCCCCCAAAAACGACAGTACAGTACAGAAAAATGACAGGACAGTACAGCGGAGGTTTCCTCGGTGCAACCCGGGGTTAGACCTCAAGGGAATCACTCCAGAGCGGCCCATCTGCTCACCCACCCACCACACTGAGGACCCCCTCTGGACCTCTATGACTAACCCCCGAAATTCCTGCAAAATTTTTGCAGGCTCTTCTCGCCCCCCTTAGCCCCCCGCCGGCGTGCAAATTACCCCAAGGTACCTACTTGACCCCTGTGCACCGAAATATGGCCATTGGGCCTACTCTACAGCTCGCACAATGCAGCTGAATCACTACCCCTGGGCTTCCCTCCAGAATTGGAGGGCAAACCGTCATAGAGTTATATGGTGATAAATAGGCTGTGCGTTTGCGCGCTTCATTTGAGCTCGAATGGTGCGAGAACCATGAGCTCAAAATTGAGGGGTGTAGCCCCGGATGCCACGAGCTACAAGCGTAATGAACTTGATGTGAAAATAAAATTGGACCTAAAACGCCGTATCATGACATGCCATGACATCTCCCAACTCCGAACTCGAGATAACTCGAGTGGTTCTGGTTGTCAGCTGAGCCGCGGTTTAACCTTACTGTAAACCTATGCTTACAAGTATTTGGTACGCCTCGCCGCGCCATCTCACCATTTGCATTTCGATTTCGGATTTCACTCGCGAAGTGCAACGACCGCGACGATGGCCATGCGATTGTTACCATAATCCAACGGTATACATAAGTTTTCAGCCGCAGCACTGGGCCAAAACCTTTTGGAGCCGCCGAAAAATTCCTTTCCTTTGCAACTCGTCGGGACTTCCAGCAGGTTTCAAGATGGTAAGTACTTTCTTATTTCTTAACAAATACCCCTATATTCAGTGATGAAAATGTATCATGGCTTAGTTCATTCCGGTTTTTTCACAGCCTTCCCACAAGACTTTCAAGATCAAGAAGATCCTCGCCAAGAAGCAGAAGCAAAACCGCCCTATCCCTCAGTGGATCAGGCTGCGCACTGACAACACCATTAGGTACAAACTCAATCGCCATAGACCTCCAACAATTCTATAGTGCCCTTTGATTCTCTTTTATTTGAGCCTGGGGTCTTTGGCTTCCGCTGTAGGTCGCATAACCCTAAAGTCGGCCTGATGGATGCAGGTACAATGCCAAGCGCCGCCACTGGCGCAGGACCAAGTTGGGCTTGTAAGCAGTTATATTTTGCTTCATGGAGACCTCTTGCAAACTTGAGCATCCTGCAGTTTTGATACAAGCGGAACGCTTATACTATTAAATCAGTTCAAGGTCCTGCGGGACGAATACTCCACACGTCGTTAACAGTTCGTAGCCCTGCAGCAGCTTCGCTTCGTGTTTTTATTTTTGGTTAGTTCCGTGTTGGTCACGAGATAGCTCCAAACGGTCGGGGTGTTGACTGGAACTGACGCACTTGTTTTTTTCTTTCTCGCACTTGGTTAGCGGTTGGCGTCGCCGGGGTGTTTATCAGTGTCTAAACAGCTCGAATTTGGTTGCCTGAGCCCAGTGCGGTAACCCCTTGCACGCTACTCGCATGATATATCATCACCTGCTCGCCGTTTTCCCCCTCCCAGCGGTGGATACTCTCGTGTCCCTTCGCCGCTATTGAAGTGGAATATATTTATATCCTGGCTCTCAGCGTGCGGCAAAAATAACTGTCTAAATTGCTCTTTGATGTCTTCGAGCGTTTTAGTGTTTCCTTTGTCGCCGATGTTTTGTGAGCTTGCGCGAAACCTTAGTTTGTACCTAGTTGCGGCAAACGGCGACTCCTGTGAATAAACGCCTTCCACGCACTCAGTATTAGGCAGCCGCCTAACCAGCTACTGTTTTTGCTAGCGAGATGTGTCAGATAGAATGCACAAGAACAACGCCTGGGAATGTGCACCTCATGGACCCTCAATGTTCCAGTTTTCACTGCGTGGCTTGTCTCTTTTTTACTGTAAGCCCACGCATTCCTGTGTTTTTGTTCTTTGAGGTTGTTTTTTATTTTCACACTTGGATCATCGTGAGGGTTTTTTTGCCCTTAAATGGCTGCAAAGGTTGAGAGCATGCTTAACCAACGTGGTTTCTACTGTTAACGGTTATCTCAACCCTTGACTCGTATACACGGCTTCCGGTTTACCTTGGAGTGGATCGGTGGTCGGACCCCGGAGACCCGTGACAATTGCTCTCGATCTTTGTTTTCAAAATTGACCCTGCAAAAAGAGGAGGCGACGACTTGAATTTTAGGAAGGTTCAGGCCCGAGACACATCGCACGAAATAGGGAACATAGCCAGTTTTACTACAAGTTCCAGAGGATGCCGTGTACAAGTCGTGATAAGGGTTAACACTGTTTGAGTAGCTTTTTGCAGAGTTCTTAATCCATGCACTGTAGCTAGTGTGCATAGAACTAGCGATCCTGGGATCCCATTGGTCCAGTAGTTTTTGGGGGGGGGGGAAGTCTGTGGTGTGGAGCAAACTT
>LGRX02035441.1:0-27675 GCA_001247695.2 Cymbomonas tetramitiformis
CTTGCCTCCTCACTGCTGCAACCCCTTGCCTCCTCACTCCTGCAACCCCTCCTGAGCATTTGGTGCGCCATGCCTCGAGACGGAGGCTCTGCCCGCCAAAGATCTGCCACCGCCAAAAGAGGCGTAAGTACTACTACACTATAGTATACTCGAAAGCTGTGAGCACTTGGAAGGAGTCTGTGATTGGCCAACCGGGATGGCCACCACCCGGGCACTCGTGCTGGCAGCAGTAGACATTGTCATGAGAAACCGCAGAGTGGAGGGGCGGGAGTGGCCGCCGGTGATGGTACAAGGTGGGGTAAAGAAGCTGGCAGAGTAAGCTCCATAGCGGCGCCTACCTTTAGCACGCGCGTCGTCTCGGCAGCATACACGTTAGCCCCCGTTGGCTTGCCACTGATGAGGGACTGCATGCCCCGTCCCTCATCGCACCCCAGCCTCCCCTCACAAAACCGCCCCTGGTCACCCCATTCCTCACCACCCTGTTTTTCACCGCGCATCCCACCCATCACCTCCTCGCCCCTCCTCCGTCGAGGGGGGGGTTGGGTGGAGAGGGGGGGGAGGGGCATAAGTATGGATATGCACCAACAAATCCAGCCTTATCCCTCACTCACAGGCACTGGCAGGCAGCTGCTACCATACATCATGCAGAGCACCAAACGCTGAAGAACCGGCGCTCACATCCTCTGACCACGCATCGACATGCGGAGCGATGAGACAGTGCGCCCTGTGGCGGCAGGCGGCGAATGGAGCATACCGCATCCCCGAAAAACTCGCCAGGCTCGAGCTCTGCCGCGAGGACGCCCGCAGCCGCAGTATCTTCGGGAGCCTCGAGGGCCTCAGGCGAATCGGCGAGGCCTGGTTTGTTCGCTGTCGTGTTCGCCTTCCAACCACGTTCCTTGGCCGCTGCGAAGTCGTCCTTCGCCTCCTGCAAAAACCCATCTCCGTCGAAGCCGGTGACATTTGTTCACCGCAATCCCAGGCAAGAGGTGCGTGATGAGAGGCTGCGGCGAGCGGTCACCTGCTCATAGTCGCGCCGAAGCAGTGCTTCTGCTCTGCGTCGCACTGTCTGCATGCTCTGCGCACAGCAAGTCGCATGAGTCACACCAACATCTGGTTCAGCCCACCAACATCCTAGTAGTACAAAGAAGCATGCAAGAGCCGGGCGGGGCCGTCATAAGACACCTGGCGCACGTAAAAGTGGCAACATGCATGCGTGGCTCGCGCACACATCGGAGGATGCACTGCTTCCCCGGCAATGTCGAATTCCTGACTGTGGATCTATACACTGAGTGCCAGGCTCTTTGTCGTCTGTCGTTGGCTGTCGTTAGACGACGCTCGACTACCAGTTTATAATACGTAATTTGCCATTTAGCACGCCGCAACATGACGGCAGATTCCCAATCGTATCGAACATTCTTCGGACAAGTGCATAGGGGTAAAAATGAGAGAAAGAAGCTGGGGCACGCAGGGCTCGCCGTGAGCCATCTCGCTATCATCCCAGTGGATGTGAGAAGCACTCAGGAGCAGGGCGCGGCCGTGACAAGATACCACCGACGCACACACATCTCAAACCAAATGCAATGCACTATGGATAGATGGATGTATGCACTAATCACTGCCACCCATACATTTTATGAGGGTACATAGCGCAGCCGATCTTCTATGGTTGTGTCATGCCAAAGGGGTCGGTCCAAGGATAAGCCACACACACAACCATCACAATCATATTAGACGGCCGGCAGTGCGACTGCCCCTTGCTTGACATGTACCCAACCTTCTCATCTCTGTGTGTGTGCTTATCCTTGCGAATCCTTTGGCACCCCGTAGCCACAGGAGACTGCACTATGTACCCACGCCGGGGATCAAAGGATTCAGCGTACACTTCGGGACACTCATCCGGATTCTCCGAAGCTCACTAGTGAAGAATGGGACCCCCTAAGCCTCGCTGAGCCACCCAAGCCCCTCTGCATCTGCACCACCAGCGCACTGCCGCCTTGTGCCTGAAGCAGGTCCATCCCTGCCCCCCGATCTGCGCGAGCCATATCTCCACCACCAAGCCCACGCGCTAGACCACCCCTCTGCTCCCTGAGCCTCACTGGGCCACCTGAGCCCCTCTGCGGCTGTCCTGCCGGCGCACTGCTGCTGTGTCTCTGGAGCCGGCTCACCTCCGCCAATCGAGCCACCCCTCCACCACCAAGCCCACACCCCACATCACCCCGCTGCCGCCTACAGCCTGGTCTCAAGAGAGCTTGCCCACCCACGCCACGGCCAGAATGCCCAAGCGCTGTCCCAAGGGGCTGAGAATGATAAACTGGGTTGCCCTCATCCAAACTTGCGCATCCGCCACCGACTTGCGCCTGTAGCCCTCTACCCCCCGCACCAACTCCCCGTGACTGGAGCCCTTGCGCTGATTGCCTTGCGAGGTGGCCGCGAACTTGAGCAATGCGCTCCACACTTGCACTGTAACTGTCACGCCGCACTGTTCCTACTTGGGGTCCCATCCCCACAGTTGCCTGTGTGTCCCAAGCCCTCCCGGTGGCCGATAGTTCACCACCCGGTCGTCGCCTTCCCGACAGCTGCTCACTGTTAGTTCCGGCACGGCCAGCAACCTCGCCCGATGGGCACGGAAGCTGATGAGATGCCGTATGCTGCCGTGCAACCTGTTGTAAGTGGTCATCGCTGCCAGGATGGGCCCCCGGGCTCTGAGGGGCCCGGCGTGTGTCAACTCCACCCGCGGACCTCCCCACATCTCCCCCGTCATCCTCATCAGTTCCCCCCATGCCATCAACCCCCCCAAGAAGGCCGGCCACCCGCCTGCTCGCCCCCATCAAGGTGGCCACCCCTCCCTCAGCCAAGGCCATTGCTTGCTCCGGCGAGGCCCCACTCTGCTCCTGAGTCCAGACCCCACTCCCCGGGCCCGGCGACAAAAGGTCATCCCACTCATTCAAGATATCCTCGACACTTGACGCCGCCTGGCTGAGCCCGCCTATGCCTGCCCGTGCCCCTCCAGATCGCGCCTCGGCGGTGCCCCCTCCTTGACCCTCCACAGTGCCCAGATGCTCCACCTCCCGCCGCACGTCCTCCATGCTCTCCAAAAGCCTCGATGCCATCGCGCCTGCCTCGCCTGCCTGCCTCACCGGGAGCCTGCCCAGACCGCTCACGCTGCGTTCCCTCAGATTCCTGCATCCCACCGCCAGACCCATCCTGCGTGGCATAGTCTGTCTCCTCGAACGCGTCCTCCCACGCTCTGTCCATCAGTGCCAACCTCTCCGCCCCTTCCCGTCGGTCCGCCTCCCCCCGATCCAGGTCCGGGCCCATGCCTCCTCCCACACGCCCTCCGCCAGCCCAACGCCACCCACTTCCGGCCGGACATCGCCCTACAGCCCGCCTGATGATCAGCCCTGCAACCCCCCGTGCAAGCGCGAAAGAAAGCAGCCGGACCCACTTCTCCTTCCAGCCCACCGCCCCGCCACGTGCCGCTTCCTCGTCCTCGTCCTCGTCCTCGTCCCCATTGCCATCCACCTGCTCTCCCCCTTCCGCGTTCGCCTCCATGTACCGCCGCTCCCTGAAGCGCCGCTGCGTCTTCCGAAGGAATCCATACGCCGCAGGCCCCAGCCCACCGTACACCTCCACCCCAAAGGGGATGAAGTGATGTGGGCGGACATCCCCGTACGTCGCCACCTTGCTCTCCTCTACCTTCTTCGCCGCCGCCCCGGGGGCCATCATGGCCGCTCCCAGGTGCGCGTCTGACATCGGCCGCGCCGTGGCCACATCAAACAGCACATGCTGGCCCGGTCCCTCCGCATCTAACACCGTCACATCCGGGCAATGATTCCGTGAGTAGGTCTGTGTGTGTGTGTGTCTCGCTGCCCCCGAGAGCCCTAACTAAGAGAGAGAAACCCGTGGGCAGGCGCAGCCGGAAGCGGCTATCATTAAAAAATGCATCACCTCTTAACACAGGCTGCCACGTGAACGTTTCCAACCCCTGAGTGCCACATGGGCGCCTCGAATTACGGAGCACAAAGCTGTGAGGCGCACTTGCACCACTTTTGAAGTCCGCAGGACTTCCCGCCCACTGGAGGGTGTCGGCCCAGGGCAGGTGCCAAGAAGGCGGGCCTCACCATCTGGGCGATGTCGGATGACATGGAGGAGAAGCGCTTCCTCGGCGGCCCGGGGAGATTCCTGGAAGGGCCCCCATGAGCTCGTGAGGGGGCGCCCCATGTCATGCCGGATACGTGGGAGGGTGCCTGGAAAAAGTGAAGCCGTGGCAGAAACAGCGGCGGGAGCGGGCGGGCTGTGCAGGGGGGACGGGCGGCAGGGTTTGGACCTCCTGTCTATGGAAGCACGTATCGGTGAGGGATGTCGCGGGGGAGATTTGGAGGCGTTGGAAGGCCTCCTTCGACGCGGGGCTGAGCCCCGCCAGTCCACCATCACCGGCCGTCAAATGGGGGGCGATGGCATGCAGGATGGCTAATAGTGGCAGGACGGCTCGAGGTGGTAAACTGCGGGCCCAGGGGCGGGCCAATGAGGGATCGAAATCCTTGCGGACATCTGAGCTCATCAGGGCGGGCGGGCGTTGCACGCCTCCGCCTTGAGCGGCGCGTTTCGAGCATGAGCATTCGCGTGATGATGTGATCAGATGCCGATGCCGATGTTCGCAGGTGGACAGTAGGCCAGAACTGGCTGCCCCTGAAATCGCTCCGCTCGATTTGATCGGCTCCGAGGACGCAGCGGGCCTGCAACAAGATCCGATGCGGCTACCTTGCAGTGGGCCGCATCGTGGAGGCGAGGGAGCGTTGTTCGCGGCCTTGGGCGCATTCACCCATGCGCTTCCTCCAACCTGGCGCATCTGACCACCAGCGCCGCAGTGACCAGGGCGGGCCTCTTCCATTCCATGTCCATCTGCAGCATCACTTGCTTTGTCGCTCGTTCCCTTGCGCTAAGCGAGCTCGCTCTAAGCTGCGGCTGCCACGTGGCCATGCACACTTCCAATTCTCGGGCTGCGTGTCCTAGCACTACCGTACAAATCGGTGGATCTAGTCATCGGAAGGGAGCCACCTGCACGTGGGCTTTGCCACTGCACACGATGTAGAACACCTCGTTAAGGGCCCCTTGCTGCAGGATGAGCTCCCCTGGCTCGTACTCTGCTATCGTCAAGTGCGCCACTGCGTCAACTGTCACCTCCAGCTCCTGCAGCACGCCACGGTTCCTCCAATTATTCCCATTGGATGTAACTGACGTGGACACGGATCCCTGACCACCCGATGCATACATCGACCACCAGAGCTGCAAGACCATGTTCGCCGATTGGACACCTTGACTGATAGCGCTCCGATACATTAACTTAAACCCTAAACCCCGTAAAATAGACTAACCATGCTTGTACTTCTCTTACAAAAATAGCACTGACCCACAGGGTTGCAGCATTCTAATCAAGGACTGATATCAACCAGAGAAGTCATCACACCTTGATCAACCGTTGAATATATCATCTGACAGACTTCAATCGATCAAGAGGGGGGCACATGGTTGCAGAGTCCGCAGAACCGCACCAGCTCTTCAAAGAATGAGCAACTGCTACTTGCCAGGGCCGCCATTGCAGCCCACTTTAGCTCCGATATGTCTTTACGCGCCCTGCTCAGCCCATTCCCCTCCCTCCGCTTCTGCCTTCCGCCCTGCACCCTCGGCCTACTGCCTGATAAACCGGGTGCCGACAATCCGGAGCCCGAGTGCAACCCCTGCCTCTCTTTCGCTATCACCGTCCGATCTCTCCGTGCCCATCGGCCCGATGACCATCCCTTCGTCTGCATCACCTCCCATGGACTGTTCGCTGGGCTGCGGGCCGGTGCAGTACCTCGAGAGGGGACCTATGGGAAGGGGTAAGGAGGAGCGGGAGCAGCACCTCTTGTCAATGCCGAGCGCCGCTTTCAAGCGCGCGTGTCTCACCGCCGGCGTGATATGGTCGTACTCCTGCAGCTCGGCCCCCACCCCTGCTCTTGGAATTCCAGGTTGGCAACATCACGGAAAGCACTTACCCATTATCCTTTTCAAAAATAAATGCTAGTTCACACAGCAAAACGCCAAGGCAGTCAACCACTCATCTCCCTCAGATCATGTGCCATCCGAACTCCCTCCTCGCTAACACCCGGGCCCGATACAGTGACTAGCCTATCATGATGATAGCAGTGTGATTCCACCGTTGCTGTTGTGGACGATTCTTCGGTACTGATCTGTTCTGCAAAGTTTCAAGATCGGTAGAGGCCCTGAACCTAGAGTTTCTCAGGATTTTGGTAGGGTTTGAGCTCCGCACGGATGATCCTCGGCACTCGCGCTTTGCAGTATTCTGAACAGCTTTGGAGCGCAGATTCCAGCAAGCACGCGCCCCGCGCTTGAGCAAGGCAAAACGCACGTCGCCTACGAGAGGAAGGAACGGAGCGGGCCATGCAATTCGAGGAGGTGTGGAGCGGACTGTGCGACCCAGGGGGATGCCTGGGAGATGAAATGTTGGGGATAGCATGTCCAGGGTAAACCTCAAGCCCAAAATCAATTTTCGGCCTGCAACGCTCGCAATCTAATAGGTAAACAGCGGTCAAGCCGCTTATGTATAAAGCATAAGCGCTTAAAAAGCGATTGTGATTTGAAAACTGCCTGCCACGCCTGAATTAAGGGGAGTGTGGGGAGCTGATGAGGAGCTGAGGGGAGGCTGAGGGGGGGTTGTGGCAGAGCCAAGAGGCGCTTACGTGTTTTCGCAGAAAGAACTCCTTCTCCACTTGGCGGAGAGTTATCGCGAGCTGCTCACTGGCGCCGGGCCTGGGCAACACCGCGTCCCGGAGGCGTCAATACCACCCATCTTTCATGAGAAACTATTGCGCCACCTGACATAGTAACAACAATCGGGCACTCGCAGGAGCAGCGGTCAAAGTACGGGCACGGCACACATCAGCGAGCACTCGAGCCCGGAGGGTTCTTCCACAATAGTTGCAGCGCAGGGTTACCAAGCATCATTGGGCCCTGATCTGGAATGGCAACGACGAGGACTCCTAGAGCACCGTTAGGCTATGCAGCAGTCACGTCACACGACATACAGACCGAGTTTAAATGGATCCTTCAAAGCTATACTATATATGCTCTCACTATAGTGCTATTCCAACTGTACTACACCATCAAGCTTTTCTCTGTTATCAATGTTAGTGAATTCAAGGTCTCATAATGTTTTAATGACCCCTTTGCACCTCTCCACCACCTTCCTTGCTGCCGCCCCCGGGCCATCACGGCTGCCCCCAGGTGCGCATCCGTCATTGGCCGCACAACGCCCACACCAAACATAACATGCTGACTGGTTCCTCTGCACCCAGTATTGTCACGTACGGACGATGGTTTGGCCAATACGTGAGGTGGCCCGCAAAGTCATCCCGCAGTGCCGACACCGACGGGCAAGCGGACGTGGCCACTTCAAAGAGCGCCCTCTGCAGCTTGGGGTGAGTGAAAGAGTACCAGTATCCTACCAGAGACCGTTGGTGGGGATCTAAAAGGGTCATTGTGCGACGGGTCAAGCTGTGAAACACCGAGAAAGAACTGTCCGCACCCATATTTCCCAGAGTCGAGCTTCTCCTTGACGCCCATGAGATCGCAAAGCCGATTCGTGACTAGGTTCCGGCGAGGGGGTTCTCCATCGGCGTGGCGCATTCCACGGGATAGACTGCGCATCTGGGTTGGGAGATCTGGGCCATAGGAGTTGCCGGTAGATTTTGGAGTCTCGTTGTTCAGCACCGGCGACCGGAAGCCCTGGTGGCAGCACCCCCGGCTTTCCCCAATGAGGACTAGCCCAGCCCAGCGCACGATAGGCGGTGTCGGTGATGATGCGTATGTGCCCGCGTCGACGTACGCTGGGCACAATGAAGATGCAGCTTCACAACAACCCGGGGGACTCTGCGGCACGAGAAGCGAAAGCTCGTCCCTCCATATGCACAAGAAGCTTCCCTCTAGAGCTTCTCGGCCCCTCAGTTCGTGAGTCGGAGCGCAACATCCGATGCAGAGACTCCACAAAGGGGCTCGCCCGCAGGCTCGCCCGCAGGCTCCCCAAGGGATGTCCCGCTTTGAGCACGTTTTTGAGTCCCTAGCGAAGGCCTATCGCAACACTGTGCACCTGGCACGTATCCTGTTGAATATCGCCTGACCCGCATGAAGGCCTACAGTACTCCAATAAAATGTAGAAAAGCGGCAGCCCGGCTGCAGGAGAAAAATAAGACGCTCGGCGAGTAATTCGGGCCGCAAGCCCGGTAGTAGGCGAAAATATGCTATTAAACTCTACTGAAACTCGGTCAAACTCGGCTGAAAAGTCGCCTGAGGCGAGCATTGTTCAAGAGAAAATCTACCTGAGGGCCGAGAAACCGACCCAAGATTGCAACATATAAATACATTGGACTAGGCATGACGGTTATGGCAATAAGTCGATCGGTCGATAGGAAACCCTGGTGATCAGAGTCGAGCGACCTGCTCTTCGAGCAAGGCGAGGTCCGCCTTCACTTGAATCATAAGCGGCCGGTGCAGTGTTTCCGTTGTTTCCGTATTGTTGAGATGCAAGTCTAAGCCGTCCTCCGGAATAGGAACGGTCGGACCTTTCGTATCTTTGGCTCGCAGTTCTGACCCCAGGGCCTGTGCACCCTTAGACACCGCCAGCATGGTCAATAAAAGGTCTCAGCGGAATCTTGTGTACGACAGAAATCCCGGCGTTGGCGTGGGCTTCGTTGCGAGACGGGATTCGGAGCACGTCCATGGCTCTGTAAACGATCGTCTAAGATCCGAAAGCGCATGAAAACACACAAATCAGTTCCCTGAATATGGTGGGCAGTCTTGCTTGGGATCTTTGGGTACCCAGGGCATGTATTGATCGCTGTGCAGAAAGTATGCGTAACATATGATATGTCAAACAGGCGCCCATATCAGTACACCATTTCGGTATACTCATGGGTACCTAAGAATATTCAGGCTCAACAACTTAGGCATGGCTGGATCATGGCGAGCAGTGAAAGGACGAATATGCCAAAACATAGTTTCCAAACCTGCTGCTCCCAAGAACCTCGAGTCGCACGAAGGCCCTTTGCGATCATTCTTGGAATGCTCACTCCCTGGTGTCTCTCGCTCGCCTTCTTCGCTTCACGATCAGCATACTCTCTCAGAACGTCATAATTCTCGAACTCGTGCAGGACACGGCGATTCAGTGGTATTTCTGGTTCTGGTTCTGTTGCGGCTATATCATATGCGTCGTCCATCAGCCCATCGATAGCTGACGCGGTTCTGGTCGCCTCTTCCGACTTCTCTCTGTACCGTCAGCGACTATTCAATGAGTGCAGGATCACCCTACGTGCCTTGCTGCAACACAGTTTCCAGAACTGGGCTGTAGATTCGCACCTCATTTCTTCCATTCGCTTCGAGATGGAATTGAAGTCCCAGTTGGCGCTGGCGCAAAGCGGTCCAACTCGCTCTGTTGTATCATCTTCGACTTTGTGCAGCAGAGCCGTCCATGTTCCATAGTACTCCCCAGTTCCCCACATCTTGGAGTGCTCGGTCTCTATCAAACTTCAATTTTTAAGTTACCAAGTCATACGTTCAAAACACGAGCTCTCAAGAATTTGGATTTTGTGGAGCACGCACGCGTCCAGCTTGCATAACTCTATGACGGTTTGCCCTCCAATTCTGGAGGGAAGCCCACGCCAGGGGTAGTGATTCAGCTGCATTGTGCGAGCTGTAGCGTAGGCCCAATGGCCATATTTCGGTGCACAGGGGTCAAGCAGGTACCTTGGGGTAATTTGCACGCCGGGGGGCTAAGGGGGGCGAGAAGAGCCTGCAAAACCTTTGCAGGAATTTCGGGGGTTAGTCATAGAGGTCCAGAGGGGGTTCTCGGTGTGGTGGGTGGGTGAGCAGATGGGCCGCTCTGGAGTGATTCCCTTGAGGTCTAAGGGCGTGCGAGGTACTCAAATGCACCACAGGACATCCCCAAAATTACCCGGAGGGGTGGGGGGTAGAGTGGTGGCAGAATAGTGGGGTGACAGCCCGTGGCTCGCACTCGTGGGAGGTCTACGCGACTAAGTCAAAAACGGTATCGATTTTCGGAAAAAACTCGACCGTCGTAGAGATAAACGTAACGAAAGTACTATCACATAGTATCCCGTATGATACTTCCATACTATAGTGTCTCTCATAAATTAAGGGGCAACGAAGAGCGGGCGTGGTGTTGCCGAGACTGCCCGAACCTGTCGGTCGCGCATCCGCGCATGTCACCTCGGTTCCATAGAAGGTGTGGCAGCGCGCGAGATGGTTCGTCTGCTCCCATAAGGCATGGTTGCACCGAGTTCAATGAAGGCGCGGTGCTTTGGACCCTCCCGTCTCCTCTCCTGTATCAATACGGGAATTGTATCGGTTGCTGAATCGCTTATCGAGCTATTTTAAGACTTCGCCCGAGTGGGGGGCTCCGCCCCCCCCCCATTACTACGGATAATTTTTAAGTCTCGGAGGCTCCGCCATTATCTGAGGGATAATTTTAAGTCGTCGCCGGGGGTGGCTCCGCCCCCCACCCCATTACTACGGATAATTTGTAAGTCTTCGCCCCGTGCATAACAACGAGCTTGAGCCTTGTTAAGCCTCAACGACGAGCGATTTAGAGAGCACTTTCCGTGTTTGAGGGATGGGGTGTGAAGCAGAACAACCTGCCGTGAGCGAACTATTGTATAAGGCAAACATTGCTATGTGCACAAAGACGACTACTCAGCCAACTTACAAGTGCAATGCTCATTAAGAATGATAGCTACTACCCATCGGGTCGCATGCGTAACACGGATAAAGAATCAGTGTCTGACAATGCCACACCCCCCCATTACTACGGAACGTTTCTTTCGACCGTTGTCAACATCGGGTCCTTTACGTAATACATATCGACATCTATCATGAGGAAACAGAAACTGTACCGCTACACCAGAAGCCCGAAAAAGGTGAGCCAGGCCGGGATCGAGCCCGTGACCTCTCGCATACCGGACGAGCGCTCTGCCATTGAGCTACTCTGGCTTTTGATGGCGATCCTGGTGCGGTACAGAGTACTGACTCCCCACGGTGCCACGTAGGCGGCGAAGAGTGAAACACGAAGGATACAACATTTCCCCCAATCTGCCGTTGCGGTGCGCTCTCTGTCGGGGCATCGCGCGGCTATGGGCGGCGCGACTGTTGGGGGCGCGCGGCTATGGGCGGCACGATTGTATCCTTCATGACACAACCTCACTCTAAAGTGTCTACGTGGCACAACCACAACCAGCTGCCGGCGTCACACCTGCGCAGTGGAAGCGTGGTAAGAGCCCATAACCTCATGAGGAAACAAAAACTGTACCGCTACACCAGAAGCCCGAAAAAGGTGAGCCAGGCCGGGATCGAGCCCGTGACCTCTCGCATACCGGACGAGCGCTCTGCCATTGAGCTACTCTGGCTTTTGATGGCGATCCTGGTGCGGTACAGAGTACTGACTCCCCACGGTGCCACGTAGGCGGCGAAGAGTGAAACACGAAGGATACAACTTTTCCCCCAATCTGCCGTTGCGGTGCGCTCTCTGTCGGGGCATCGCGCGGCTATGGGCGGCGCGACTGTTGGGGGCGCGCGGCTATGGGCGGCACGATTGTATCCTTCATGAATCTAAACATTATATGCTGAAATCTGTATAGGCAGCCCTGACCGGGAGTCCCGGTGCAGGCCCCTATGACAGATTCCTAGGTAGCCAACACTGGACCGTGACTAATCCGTAAGCCTGTGCTGTGACACACCGAGTGTCACAGGTAGCTAGACTCGAGACCGTTCCGACTCCGTGACCGTTCCGGGTATATCTAGCTTAGGGTTTATTTCTTAGAAGAGGTTATCTATATTGGTTCACTGACTGTCTGATATCTTGAACCGGGATATTCCAGTAGGCCGTGGACCCATTCCACGCTATTTTCCACAACTAATTTGGCCATGATTGGCTAAGACAGCCGCTTGGAGAGGTGGTGCGCGACGGCGCGTTTGGGTACGCACGGGAAATTTGAGATGAGCGGTTTGCGGTGAGCGTCTTGAGCCGCAGCTATGGGGATTCGACCTGGACCGGGCCTAGTCGACGCAATGTTCATTTACGGTGTTATGCTTGCACTGATCCCGCTTGCTGCCGATTTTTGGGCTGGTGGCTATAGTAGCACCTTCGACCTCGACGACGTCTTCCAGTGCCCCTCGCTCGCATGGCTCTACCGCTCTTTCCGTAACTGTGGCGTCGCATCTTCCCCACGACATTACCCGAGCGCGCCCCGGCGTACCACCTCCCATCAGGCTTTCAAAGCATGGGAGTTACCACAAGAGCTAAGAAGTCCCTCACGAGGGACAGCGACATTGATGCCTCGTTGAGGCTTATCGACGGGGTTCGGAACAGCCCGACGGTGCGGACGCCGACTGTTCCGACCCCCGACCCTGCTTCGAACGGGGACGCCGACGTGGCCATCAGGCGTTACTTGCAGGAGCAGGCGAGGCCGACCGACGAGATCTGCAAGGCACGTCTGCATCGTGCCTGGGCCAGGGCTTTATATCGGTTTGGTTTTTTGGTATCGATACAATCCGATATCCGAAAAATGGTATCGATAATCGGCACAATCGATAAATAATCGATCATTTCGTCATTTATATGTAATTTGTTATAAAATAAAATATGGAACATCAAAACCTGCACAATCGATAGTTTGATATTACAATCCGATAATCGGCGATAAATACGATATATCGATAGTATCGGTTATCGGAAATATCGATATAGAGCCTTGGCCTGGGCCAAGAGCATCCGCGAGGACGTTCTTGGTGACAAGAAACATCATTTCCGCGGTACGGACGACGATGGCCTTCTGTCCGACCTGGTGGTGCAGCTACGTACGGAGTTCGAGTCTGCTGGATTGGAGCTGAAGTCCTTTGATCTCGACGACCCCCTTACCCCGGTTGTGAGCCGGGTGAATGGCCTTCTATACGACGTGCTGGCTCTCGTGGTGGAGAAGCACAACAACGCGTATGTCTGGCTCACTGGTACGGATGCTTCGTCTGACCGAGATGGCCGGCGAGCTTTGGGCGACATCATCAAGGGCTGCGTACCGGTGGCGCTGCGGGAGTCGCAGCAAGAGGAGCATGCGGCCTTGCGTTACCCCGCGAACGTGGACCCGCAGCCGATCTTGGCGCGGGAGCAACGTTTGGTGCGGGACAACAGGGCCTCTGTAGGAGTCTCCACTCTTGCTTATCTCTTCTTTACGGTTTCGGACTTAATATATCTACACTTATTAAACGACCGCACGAGGTATGATTACGCTTGGTCAACTATCAGACTTCGGTTTCGTAAATCTTTCTAGTTATGCTTTTGCTTTCAAGTGCATGCTTTCAATACACAATACACAGCAGTTACGGCTCTTACTTTTTATGTTACAATTCTCAGTTCAGTTGTGCCAGGAGGCACGACGTACCTGCTGAGACACCCATAGTAGGGGGGTCTGATTTCGATGAGAATAAGAGTAGCGAACTATTAGGGAAATTAGTGAGTGGATGTGACATTGCCTGAGCGAACAGTTGGGGAAAATAATATGTGAGCTCGGAGGAGAGAATAAAGAGAGGTAACAGAGTTGGTCTCTCAGACTTGGACAGCAAATGATATAACTCTTGCTGTCTGGGTTTATGTTAAATAGTATATCTGAATATATGATATGATTCCTCAAGATAATAGAGGATAATAGTTTACTCCTGGGAATTCCCCTGGGACAATTTGGTATCTTAGGCGTGTGAGCGTCTTTTTAGCTCGCTCTCGCTCGCTTTGCGTGCTTGCATGCGCACTTTGGACCTGTGGCGAACTGCTTTCAGCTTCCGTTGCGACGTTCTGATATGTTTTTGATGTGCATTCCGGTTGTTCTGGCGGCTTGACGGGTTAGCGTCCTAGAGGCGGGACCGTTTTTGTCGTTGGTTATACCGGTTTCACTCGTTTTTGGCCTATTTTGGCTCGCTTCCGTGTGCATCCTGATAAGTGGACTCTACGGCACATATTGGGGGGGAGGTATGATGGCTTACAACAACTTTTGTGCGATTTTTATGAGTTATTTACAATTGTTTTAGTCTTCATCAACTCATAGTATGGCCTCAAACAACTTATTTCTTCAAAATATGTGCGGATTCACTCCCTTTTTAGAGCTTAAAAAGAGTTGAAGCACCTCCTCAACTTCGATAACTGGGCTTCTGGATGGTTGTGAAAAGTTATTTTACTTATTTTGGATATATTTTACCAAACTTTACCAGTCCTCATCAATTCTTGGAGCTTTGAGACCTTTTTGAGCCTTTTTGGGAGCTGCATTCACTCCTTTTTGGTCCATCAACCCTGAGTTTTAAGAGTGGATCAAGCTTCTAGACTTCAATATGGAACTTTTGAACGATATTATTATTGTATTCTACTCAGTATGGATATTATTTACCGTTCTCAACAGTTCTTGAAGGTCTACAGCCCTTTGGTGCCCTTTTTGGCTGATGCATGCACCTTTTTCAGCCCCAAAATAGCCCTTTTTGACTGAAAATGGACTTTTCAGACTGCCAAATACTTATTCTGGACAGTACACACGGTTTATCTTTCAAATATGGACCTTACTGAAAAGTTTTTATCGGTGTATGGAGTTATGGGACCTTCTGGGAGCTATTTGGATACTTTTGGTTGCAGGCACGAGGTAGTGCATCAGTTATTGGCAGACGCCATGCCCAACTGCCACGCCATCAGCCTGCAGCAGCTATTATATCAGTTCTGGTCTGGACTGCGACTGAAGCAAGCTGTGATGGATCGCCTTATTGAGGATCGGTTGGATCTGCAAAGTCCAGCGGATTGGGAAAGCAATCATCCCGGATCCACCGCGCTGCAGCATATCATCACTGTGGCCACCAAATTGGAGCGCAGTGAAGCTCTGACCGCAGCGCGAACCTCTCCCGTCTCTGCACCTGCGAACCGAAGTCCTGCCTGGAGGAATGGTCGCTCGTCCTCCAGACTTAACGCCGTGCAGGACGCTGGGGAGGAAGACGCTACTGACCTCGACCCCGCCGACCTCAGGGTGCAGCACGCCGTGCCGCCCAGCCCGGCGGGATTGACCAGGCCGCCACGCCGATGCCACGTCTGCAACTCCGACTCCCATTTATGGGCTAACTGTCCCGACGAGGCCAAGAAACGAGCCTGGATTGCTGACGCCCCAGCTCGTTTGGCACGCCGCCGCGCTGCGAATGAATCTCATATCGCAGCGCTGGAGACAGAATGGGAGGATTTGGAAGATGAAGCGGAAGCGCTGGAGTATTTTCAGAACGAGGAATCGGCCGCAGCGTCCTCCTCGGGTCAGCAATCTGCGGAGGAGGAGGACTGAGTGTCCTCCCGCCGGCGGGACGCCGGCGACAGGGCGGTATGGGTAACCGCCCCTGGGCAAGGAGTACAGCCTTCGCCCACAACCGAGGAAATATCCAGAAGGATCCTCCGCCACCCCCAACCCTCTGGCCGCTCGAGGGTACGGATTCACCTGGTCTGCCGATCAGAGGCGACAACGCCATCTCGACAGAACCAGAACCCTACGGGATGAACCCTCGTTGACCAGTACCGCTGTTTACACAGCGAACCTTTCCACTGAGCAGGGCCGGCGAGAACATCACTTGGTGTCCCGGCGCCATCAGCGGTCGCCACGAAGGTCACCCACTTCGTCGCCTGAGCGCTCCAAGCCTCCCGTTATGTTCAGTGTAGATCGCTCCCTTGGAACTGGTGATCGCCGTCAGGCTCCACGACGCGAGCGTGGCGAAACGCCCCGCGTTGACCCCACAGACCCTAACCCTAACCCTAACCCTAACCCTAACCCTGAGACATCAGTACTGGCAGCACTGGATGAGGATGATGGTCAGGAAGAGGAGACCCAGTGGACCTTCAACCCACTCAACACCCCCTGGCGGAAAACTCCTCGACCGCGGGTACCGAGAAAAGCTCCGGTGGAGCGTATGCGAGCCTTGAGGCAGCGGATTCAGGATGTAACGCTACCCGCGGTTTCACACCCTCTGGACGACAGTGGGGAGGAAGGGGGTGGAACTTCAAAAACTGGCCCAGCTTCAGAACCCCCACCTTTTAAACTTCGACCTGAGGTGTTTCCTTCGACGTCTCGACCAGCAGCGTGTCCAGCCTTGGCAGAGAGGGCGTCAACCTCAAGCGCAGAGCGCACTACGAGCGCAGCGCGCAAGCGCACTGGAAAACCTCGCAGCAGAACTCCGAAGACTGTACGAGACCGACTGCAGCATGAGGCAGAGGTTACGAGGTTGGGAGATGAACCACCAGGACTTCGAGCAGAGTCACTGGCGGATCGCACGCGTGCTTGGAGAGAGATGACGCACCCGGAGCACATGGCCGCGGCAGCGCTGGTAAAGGAGAATGAGAAATGGAGAGATGCATGGGTACCAGAAGGGTGGCGCAGATATCGCCGCCGCTGGTACAGATGGCATGGGAAGGTCACCCCTGACCTAACGATAACCGAAGGAGCAGTTCAGCTATCTCTGGAGACCGAGTGCGGTACTATCCCAGGTTCTGGTGGAGATGTAGGAATTCCAGACGCCTGGTGCAGTCTATACCGGGTGCACCAATGGAACCAGCGAGAAAGGGAAGCTGCGGAGGAGGCTGCTCACCTGGCTCTACCCTCAACAGCAAGTGGTGATTCACTCTCCCTGGACTCAGCGGAACCATCAGATGCGAATCCAGCGACAACTCTGGATTTGACCTTATCTCCATCCAGTTCTTCTCCCAGGAAGACCCCTGTTGATTACTCAGCAACGCCGAAGTGCAGCGAGGCCTCAACCAGACTCCTGGAGCCCAGCGACCGACAGGACTGGAAGTTCCGTGCGGACATGTTCGACTTCTTGAGTCAAGAATATGGACCTTTCGAGGTGGACGCCTGTTGCGACTTGGGAGGAAAGAATCGTCAGGTCAACCGCTACTGGACGGACTGCTTGAAGGAAAACTGGCGAGGGTTGAACGTCTGGTGCAATCCTCCCTTCTCCTCCAACCATTTGACCATCGAGGCCGTACTGAGGAGATATGTGGAAGAATGGCGTCTGGACCCTGAGAATACTTCAGCTCTCTTTGTCCTTCCTGACTTTCAGTCTCGCATGCCACAGTGGCGGCAGTTGTTCAGATCTGCGGGAATGAGAGTGGAGTACATTATTCCTACCCATGACGGATGACGCTCAAGGAGAACCTGTGCAGATGTTCGCTGCCCCGGATGGAGCCCTTCTGGATCTTCCTTGGCCCCTGCTAGTGGTGTACGCCCCGCCAGCTCGACAGCGTGTCAAGCGGGAAAGGAAGACGAGTTCCCCCCCTCCTATCGTGCGTACTGGAGAAGCGGCCAGCGTTCGAGACCTGCATCAGCAGATATCAGGAGGCCAGTTCCTCAAAGCGCTGCAAGCGGAATATGGGCGACCTGGCCCCCTTCAGACTTTAAGGAAGGAAATCCAAGAAGCTCCGCATCAACGCACTCGTGACTTCTGCGTAGTGGGAGATGTGTTGTGGAGGGTGAGCGCTGGGCGCTATCAGTTGGTACTGGGAGAAGATTCACCCCTCCGTGAGGTAGTGCTGCAAGAGGCGCATGCATCTGTTTCAGCTGGACACGCGGGCAGGGACAAAACTCTGGAACGAGTACTGCGACGCTTCTGGTGGAAAGGGGCAGCAGAAGATGTGGGACGCTGGGTTTCATCTTGCACTATCTGTCAAGCGGTGCGACCGAGAAATTCCTACCCGGATGGATTGCTGAACCCACACACTATTCCTACGCGACTATGGCAAGTGGTCAGTGTGGACTTTGTTACTGGACTGCCAGTCACGGCGCGGAATCACGATGCCTTTGCTACTTTCACATGTAAGCTCAGCAAAATGGTTCACATCATCCCGTTGAACTTCCAGGACAGCTCCGCTGAGGTTATCGCTCGAATCTACTTCGACCACATCTGGAAACTACATGGCACCACTATGAAGATTGTCTCTGACCGCGACCCTCGTTTTCAGGATGCTATGTGGAAGGAATTGATGAGACTTATGGGAACTAAAGTGGCCTCCACCACGCCTTACAACCCTCGTTCGGACGGACAAGCTGAACATACCAACCGCGTGGTAGAAGACATGCTAAGGTCCTTCGTAGGCAGCAATCCAGAGGACTGGGATTTGTGGTGTGCCAAGCAACGTAGAGTTCGCCATAAACGATACGCGGAGCGATGTAACCGGCTTTACCCCGTTTGAGTTGGTCTTGGGGCACTCGCCTATGTCGCAACTGGACTTGTTCCTGCAAGCGGCTGCTGGACAACACTCCAAGCGTAAGGGTGGAGAAGGTACGGCACACGAGATGGCTAGTAAATTCGCGGCTCAACTAGAGGACGCCCGCACTAAGCTAGAACTGGCACAGCAACGCCAGCGACATCAGTTTGACCAGCGTCACACCGCCAAATCCTTTCAGTAGGAAGCTTTTCAGACGCGCGGGGATGCGTATTGAGGAGGTCATCCCCACACATGACTCTCAGGGGAATCTCACCCAACTGTTTAAGGGAGCAGATGGAGTGCTGCAGGACCTCCCATGGCCGATGCTGGTGGTGTATGCTCCACCCTCGAGGTCAAGACCGCAGAGGATTCGACACCAGCGAGTGCCCCCGCCAATTGTTGATGCAGGCAAGGCGTCAAAGATGCGGGACGCGCAGGGCACAGTTTCTGGAGGAGATTTCCTTGAGGCCCTGCGGGACGAGTACAGCCGAGACGGGCCCCTTCGTACTCTGCGGGAGCAAGTACAGTCAGCTCCCCATCACAGCACGAAGCACTTCTGCATTGTTGGCGAAGTGCTGTGGCGGGTAGCTGCGGGGCACTACCAGCTGGTCCTGGGTGAGGACTCACCCCTCCGGGAGATTGTGTTCCGCGAAGCCCACGACTCCCTGGCAGCGGGTCACACAGGGCGCGACAAGACACTTGAAAGGGTTCTTCGTCGATTCTGGTGGAAGAACGCCTCGGATGATGTGGGGGCTTGGGTGGCGTCCTGCCCCACTTGCCAGGCTGTGAAACCCCGATCGTCATACCCTACGCGGGCTAGAGCACCCCCCATGACCCCTAAACCCCTGTTCGTTGGGGTTTGGGTTTTGGCAGCAGTCGACCAATGGGGAAGAAGACTGGTCCCAAGCTGATTGACCTTGGGTTGGCGACTGTAGGCAAGTTGGCCGAGTTGACAGATACGGGCATGCAAACATATGTTTGCAAGATGATCGTGGAAGGGGTGCGGCGTGTCAACTTGTGGAAGTTGCGTGATAATGCTCGCGAATTATTGGCTACTGGTGTTCCTGTTGTGGATCCTGAGAGTGAAGACGATCGTGACGTTGAGGATTTATCAACTGTAGATGATAGTGATGAAGAAATACTCGTGGTAAGGAGAATGTGTGATGAAGTAGGTGTCCCATTTGATACATCTACGTTATGGTGAAATTGTTTTGGGGTTAGAAATGAGTGTTTGAGGGTCAAAAACAGTGTTGCAGGGTCAGAAATAGAGTCATAGGGTCAGAAATGAGTGTTTCAAGGTCGGATTTGAGTGTTTCAGGGTCAGAAATAGTGTTTCGGGGGCAGAAATGAGTGTTTCAAGGTCAGAAATGAGTGTTTCAAGGTCAGAAATGAGTGTTTCAGGGTGAGAAATGAGTTTTCCAAGGTCAGAAATGAGGGTTTGAGGGTCTGAACCAGTGTTTCAGGGTCAGAAACCGCGGTATGGGGTTACAAATGGGTGTTTCACGGTCAGAATTAGTATTTCATGGGCAGAAATGAGTGTTTCGGGGTCAACTTTAATGTGTTGGGATCAAAATTGATGGGGTCGCGGGGGGCGGGTGTGGGCACGTGCAATTGTAATGGAGGCGCCAGATTTGTTGACATTAGGAAACCGGCGCATCTTCAACAATGACAGCTTCCGCGGAGATCAACTGAGAATTTGCCAGACAATTTTAGATGATAAAGAAGTGTTCGTTGTGCAACACACTGGGTTTGGAAAGAGTTTGACATACCAGCTTCCTGCCGTCGTATCCCGAGGAGTCACGGTTGTGATTTCACCGTTGGTGTCGCTGATGCATGATCAAGTCCAATCTCTAAAGGCCAAAAACATTTCGGCTCTGCAATATACGAGTGATATGTCGGATGCTGATAGATTTTGTGCGATAGATGTGCTGGATTTGGCACGCCGACAGTGTCATCGTCATCTGTGTCATCACCGATATGGCTCGACTACTATGACTTCTTCACTGTCATCAGCGCCATCTCCGATGTCGACTTCGGTAGTCAGACAGTTCATAGCATCTGTCATTTCCACACCTGACACCTTAGGGGCTGTCATCACATTCTTTCGGCGGAAGCTATAACACATCGTATTATCTTGTGTATAGCTTCACAGTTTCACGGTTGACATATGCGAGCGTAGCACGACCCGACTTGTAGTGCTTCACTGTGTGTTTGTTTTCACAGGTTTGCGCCCACCACCGGCCTAAGGTGGTTAGTTAAAACCGCCAATTATGGCTGGCTAAAGCCTTTATAGGGGCTCGGGGCTGAAGATCGGGGCATGAGGTTCTAGAACGCACTAGTCACGAAAGGGGTAGAGTGAGAGAGAGGAAGATTTTCCGTTCGTGAGCACAATTGCTTAGGACAAAGATGGACCGGTCTAGCTAGCCGCAGTCTCCGAAGCAGCACGCGCGTCGACATCAAGCCTCACAACACGATCGCCACCCCTCTCTTACCTTACCCTATTTCGCGGCTGTAAATTTTGAACCTTTGACCCCGAATTTGAAGCCCCTGCCCTTATTTTCTATAGATTGCTCAAGTGTAAATTTGTTTTCTCTTGGCGAGAACTTTGCAGTGTATTTTTTAGAACCTTGATTACCGAACATTTTGAATTCTTGGATTTTCTTGACTAACGCTCGAGGACCGCAACTGTAAATTTCCGACATGGCTTCTACGCCGTATCAGCTGATGGCTCCAGCAAGATTGAGAGCGCACCCAGCTGGTGCATCTAAGAGGCAGCTGCAATTTGATCAGCTGGTGCCCACACCAGTCGCCGCGTCGTCACAACAATCAGCAGCTGAGAAGAAGTTTGATTCTGAGTCAGCGGCTTTCCTTGATGACCAGCAGAAGATTGAGGCGCTAGTAAGGGGCGTTAAATCTAAGCTGTGTGGCAAAGGGGACGCCATCGACGAGTGGAGGTTTTGTGGTGACAAGTCTAATGCTCGCTCACTACTTGACTCCCTCGTTGAGGAGCTTACCTCGCGCCTCACAAGGTTTAACGTCCTTTACGCGCATGCTTTCCGTCTGGACGACGTCACCGCCACAGTGATGCCCAACGCAAACAAACTCCTAAAGGAGTTGTTGGAGTATCTCTGTGGCGGTCCAGCGCTCGCTTCAGTTCGGGAAGCACATCGTTACTTCCCTGACGACGGCAAGGTTATTTCAACTGCCTTAGTCAGGGACGTGATGCCTGACCTGGAGGATTTTGACAAAACTGACTTCATCTTTACCCCCACAGTAGAGGTCCCGGCGGGTGTGAACCCCAAACAGTTCATCAAAGCTTTCATTGGTTCTTTCTTTGACGGAGAGGAGTCACACGCATGTGTTCAGCTTATTCAGACAGATGGCACAGTTACCTGGACTATGGCAGTCAGATGATATGTATCACAGACATCAGATGGTCAGCACTATCGGGACCTACTACACTATCTGGACTGCTACAGAAAGCTGAATGGCATTAATGAACACTACCCTATCTGGACTATTGTGAAGGCTCGTCAGACAATCAGAGCACCTATCTACAGTGCACTTCTCATCTCCACCCACAGAGGCAACAGGAGGCCCTACGGTGTTATCCTGGAGCCCTGCCCCGACGGGCCGGCTAGCTGGCACATTGATCTCCCGGCCAACCTGATTATCTTCCCATCCACTCATTCAGCAGCTTACCTGCCCTTCTCTGACACCCTCAGCAGTGACCTCAGAGCAGAATACATGTTTGGCAGTTTCAGCAGCATGGAGCAGTTTCTCTCTGATGCTCCTAACTCTACTATTACCCATATGCTTGAGGTCTCGGCACCAGAGATTAAGCTACCTCACGGTGTCAAACAAGCCCTATCCTCACCACAGTCTGAAGACTGGCTAAAAGCTATGGATCAGGAGGTTGGTGATATGGTTAATCAGGAGAAGCTCAAGCTGGGAACACCTCCGGCTAGTGCACAGTACCTTACTACACTATTTGTACTGTCTATGCCATTCAAACCTGACCCTACTGGCGCAGGCAAGGCCTATCAGATATTTAAAGCCCGTATGGCTGGTGACGGCAGCAAAACTACAGGCTACCTTCCGTGGGAGACTTCTTCAGCTACCCCAGAGATATCAGCTTTCAGACTGCTATTCATATCTGCAGCCCTATTCCAGCTGGTGGTGTCACATCTGGATGTGTCTCAGGCCTTTATGCATGCTAAGCTTGAGTTGCCCGTGTGGATTCAGTTTCCCTCTGGCTATACTTTTAAGGGCTACAACTATGCATTACTCTCATATGCGCTGTACGGCCTCAAGATTGCCGGTGCATCATGGCAGAGGATGGTTAAACAGTTTATGCTCAGTTTCAAATACATGGAACAATCATTCAGGCAGTCTACACATGATGCCTGTATCTATTTCATCTACACGCCTACGGTTAAGGCTATGTGTGTGGTATATGTGGATGACTTTGGTATGGCCTGCTCCACGGCTCTTGAGAGGGCCTTCTGGAGTGCTTTCGGAGCAACCTTTAAGGCCAAACACTTGGGTCCTATATCCTCTATCCTTCAGATGACAGTACAACATGATGACCAGGGGGTGTACCTCAATCAGTCTCGGCAAATTAAGGACCTTATGACAGCTAATAACATACAGTAAGTCGCGGTCTATAAGAAACGGTACCTACAAGAAACCACCCGCTAGATTTCTCCCCAAAAATTAAGAAACCCATAAGAAACCACCCGCAAGCAATTTCAAACCAGAGATGTGAAAACCCCCCTTATTAAGAAATCGAGACGCTAGGTTCACCGAACCCAATACCCATATTTTATGTCTTTTAAGAAATCGGTTTCGGCCAACATGAAAATTTGCTCTTTCGGCATATCGCGCGTTTCCCTAAAATTTCCGATTGGGCTGTAAACTGATCGCCTGCGTGCCTACGTTCGATAGCTTAAAATGACGGCATTGATCTCCTCTACACGTGCACCAAATTACGGGACGATCGGATAAGTGATGCGTATGTTATGGCCCGATCAGTAAACCCTATCATTCTAGCGACGCACGGGGGATATTTAAGCATATAGATAGTCCAGTGTTCATGTTTGTCTTACAATACATTTCGCGCGGGGGATATTTAAGCATATAGATAATGCATTGTTCAGGTTGGTCTTACAATAAATACATATACTAACCAACCGGACTTATTGTGCCCATACACCCAATCTGGTATTATAGTGCAGTTGAGTGTCTCATCCTAACATCACTTAGCAGTACGGAAACCATCATGGCATTCAACAGTGTGAGTTACATGCATCAGCCTACTTTGCCTTCTGTAGTGCTACCCAAGATCCATCTGTGGCGTTAGCCATTTCAGCCTCAGGCAGACCACCAACATACCTCTCTTCACCGAGGCAGTGGCTCGCTTCACGGTCGTCCACCCCATAGTAGACCTTGAAGTTGAACCCAGACTCGTTCCTAGGGAGCTTGCGCTTCACCCTCCCCAACTGCCACCCACGAGAAGCCCACTTGAACATGATCGCCGTCTTGAGCAACTTCTTGTCCAGAGGGGGCATGTTGGATAGGATCTGCATCCCAGTGGGAAGGAAAAATGCAGCAAACTCCTCCGGATCCACGTCACTGCACTCGTCGTTCTCGTTGTCACTGTCCAGGCCGGCCTCACTAATATCTGACTGATCCGAGTGCTCCTCATCCCCTGGAAGAAGAGGCGCTGGGGGGGCTGGTTCACTGACACTCGTGGTATCTTCGGCCATACCAGTTTCCTGCGCCTTCAGCAATTCCGCTCGCAATTGCTTCCCATACCCAGGCATGTTCTGCGGCGCGACCTTGTCGACATCACTGAAATCAACAGTCAAAAGACACCCGGAACCCAGGAAGGACTTCTGGAGGAAGTCCATCATGGCGCACAACTTCTCGTATGCTTCCCCGCTCCACAAAGTCAACAGCACACGGCGCTCGCTCGCAGTGAACTGGCCAGACTCCCACTTTGCCAGGTTGTCATCGTCCTCGAGCCAGTTCTCAAGCTCTTTAGCGATAAGAGACTTAAGATATTGTGCGATGTGCCGATCCACTGGCTGCAACAGGTCAGTGCAGTTTGGCTTGAAGTACCAGGCAAGCGTGTCCCACATTTCCTTGAGCTGCTCCCGAAAGGGCATGTTCACTTGCCCATCAAGGTTGTCCATCAATAGCAGCTTCTCCCCGTCAATGGTTTTGGCCCAAGGGCCATAGGTGCGTTCCAACCAAGCCAAGCAAAATGCTCTATCCGCCCATGCGTTTGTCTGAAAGTAGACATCAACCCGCTTATCCCAGGACAACCGCTCCAGCTCGGTGATACGCTTCCCTTCACCCCTGAAAATCAGTGCCAGCTTACACTGTGTCTTACCACTGGCGACGTCAGCAGCATAGCACACTTGCAGTGTACACTGCCTCTTCTCGAGGCTGCTCCCGGAGGGCGTGCTAATCCACACCTCACTTGACCCCTTCTCGGCGTACCTGTCCTGCAACCCTGAAATAAAACCAAGCGGACTCTGATCAACGTTTGCTGAAATCTGTATAGGCAGCCCTGACTGGGAGTCCCGGTCAGGCCCCTATGACAGATCCCTAGGACCAACACTGGACTACTGACTGATCTGTAGGTTCGTACTGTGACACACGCTGTGTCACAGGTAGGCTAGACTCCGAGACCGTCCGAGACCGTTCCGGGTATATCTAGCTTAGGGTTTATTTATCTTAGACAGTTTATCCACACGAGTACGGGACTTTCTGATATCTAGTGTACTTGGATATTCCGGTAGGTCGTGGCCCCATCCACGTTTTCATTCCACTTGCTATCTTGGCCATGATTGGCTAAGCAGCCGCTTGAAGAGGTGGTGCGCACTTGCGCGTTTGGGTGCGACTAGGATTTGGGCATGATTTTACGGTAGACGTCTTTTGCGGCTGCGAGTCATGGGCACCGCGCGTTGCTATTGCTCGGTTGTGGCAATGTTCATTTACGTTGTTTTACCTGCCCTGCTCCCGCTGGTTTACGTATTTTGGGCTGGTGCTCCGGACGCCTTCGACCACATCGACATTTGCAAGTGCCCCACGCTCTTTTCGCCGCTCCGCACGTTCTGCCGTTGCGTCTTCGCTCCATTTCCGCCACAACACCCAAACGTGCTGCCGCGCATCATCTTTTCTCTGGCTTTCAGAAGTATGGCAACATCTACTCGAGCTCGCAAACGCCTATTGAAGGACTCCGACTTGGACGCCTCTATACGGCTTTTGGATGCGGTTCGGGACACTCCGACCGCTAGCACTCCACCTGTGGTGCCCCCTGCTGTTTCCAGTAGTTCCGGCAGTTGGTGGGCTACTTACGATGAAAAGTTCAGGGGGCAGAGGCAGTGTCATGAAATTATACAACCATCACACGATTTTCTCTTAAAAATATATAAATTAACTTTATAGTGGAGCGCCCCCTGAATTTTCGAAACACTTCGGACTTGACCGCGCTTCAAGTAAGCGGTGAAATAACCCCTTTGGGGCATTTTAAAGCAGCTCTAGCGCAGTATTTTATTTTATTTGGTAACAATATTTTGTTTCAGAATGTCCACGCCTTGTTGTGGGCCACTCTAGAAGAGTTTTACGCTAGCGCTTGGAACGCTCTTTGGCTTTGGGAAGTTTCGACGAGATGGTGCACTACGATCTTCTAACAGTTGATTTGTATTTTATTTCCGTTATATTGTATGGTAACATGACAATTTTCTAGCTACGCTTAATCATACGCGTTTGCACTCGAAGTTTCTCTTGTTCACAAATTCACAGATCGGCAGACCCTTCGATAGCGGGAAAACTGCTATTCTGACGGCGGTTTGGACTTTACCGGCGTCTTCCTCGCGGAAATCTACCCCATTTAAGTATTTTCATCACTTCATTTGGTTAACTTTCGAGGAGATGGGTGATCTCTTCGCAACCCTATCTTTTTGAGGACAGTTTTTTTCAGTTTGCATTGCGAACGTGGCATTAGCTCAAACAGAGCGCCAAACTGCGGTTTGGAGGTCTCGGTTAAAACCCGGGATGCCACACAATAGAAGAGTGTTCAACGACACTCGTTTACTTACCTTCTCCTTTTTGAAAGATTCGCAGGTTTTCAGACCCTTCGATAGCGGGAAAACCGCTATTTTCACGACTATTTTGACTTCACGAGCGTTTTCCTCGCGGAAAACTACCCCATGAAAGTATTTTCATCACTTCCTTTGGTTAACTTTTCGAAGAGATGGGTGATCTCTTCGCAACCCTATCTTTTTGAGGACAGTTTTTTTCAGTTTGCATTGCGAACGTGGCATTAGCTCAAACAGAGCGCCAAACTGCGGTTTGGAGGTCTCGGTTAAAACCCGGGATGCCACACAATAGAAGAGTGTTCAACGACACTCGTTTACTTACCTTCTCCTTTTTGAAAGATTCGCAGGTTTTCAGACCCTTCGATAGCGGGAAAACCGCTATTTTCACGACTATTTTGACTTCACGAGCGTTTTCCTCGCGGAAAACTACCCCATGTAAGTATTTTCATCACTTCCTTTGGTTAACTTTTCGAAGAGATGGGTGATCTCTTCGCAACCCTATCTTTTTGACGACAGTTTTTTTCAGTTTGCATTGCGAACGTGGCATTAGCTCAAACAGAGCGCCAAACTGCGGTTTGGAGGTCTCGGTTAAAACCCGGGATGCCACACAATAAAGGTGTGCTTTCTATCTTCTTTTCACCCTCTTTGTTTGGACGTCCGATCTTTCCTTTTCTTTAGGCTTGGAGTTCTAACCTTTTCGTTCTTGCGTGCTCCATGTAGGAAAATTACGTTTCGAGTTTCCATCAACTATCTCTTCTACAAAGGTATGTTTCTTTTTACCAAAGAATGATCCTTGAACTGTTTGTTAAGGCCCTCAACAACTTGTTAAGGCATTGAACTTTTATTCAGGGCCTGAAGAAAAAGCTCAAGCTGAGGTCTCGGTGAAAACCCGGGATGCCACACAATAAAGGTGTGCTTTCTATCTTCTTTTCACCCTCTTTGTTTGGACGTCCGATCTTTCCTTTTCTTTAGGCTTGGAGTTCTAACCTTTTCGTTCTTGTGTGGTCCATGTAGGAAAATTACGTTTCGAGTTTCCATCATCTGTCTCATCTACAAAGGTATGTTTCTTTTTACCAAAGAATGGCCCCCCTTGCTCATCTGCACCCTCCAACTCAACCAAAGAATGAGCGGTGGGGGGTGCGCACACGCATACGTAGGGGGTGGGTTGAGCTCGAGGGCGCGCACACGCATAGGGGGTGGGTTGAGCTGAAGGGTGCGCACACGCATAGGCGGTGG